>PVKU01002519.1:0-223265 GCA_004027475.1 Anoura caudifer | reverse complement strand
GCTGACAGTCTGATTGGAACTCCTTTGTAGGTGACTGTCCCCTTATCCCTTGCTGCTTCTAGAATTCTCTCCTTCATTTTAATCTTGGCTAATGTAATTATAATGTGCCTTGGTGTGTTCCTCCTCGGGTCCACCTTATTTGGGACTCTCTGAGCTTCCTGGACTTCCTGGAAGTCTATTTCCTTTATCAGATTGGGGAAGTTCTCCTTTATTATTTGTTCAAATAAGTTTTCCGCTGGTTGCTCTTCTTCTTCCCCTTCTGGTACCCCTATAATTCGGATGTTGGGACGTTTAAAGATGTCCTGGAGGTTCCTAAGCCTCTCCTCATTTTTTTGAATTCTTGTTTCTTCCTCATTTTTTGTTTGTTTGTTTCTTTCTTCCTTCTGGTCCACTCCATTGATTTAAGTCCCAGTTTTCCTCCCATCTCTGTTGGTTCCCCATGCATCTTTCTTCATTTCACTTATTGTAGCCTTCATTTTTTCATCTAATTTGTGAGCAAAATCAACCAATTCTGTAAGCATCCTGATCACCAAGGTTTTGAATTGTGCATCTGATAGGTTGGCAATCTCTTCATTGCTTAGATAAATTGGCTCTGGGGCTTTGATTTGTTCTCTGGTTTGAGCCATTTTCATTTCTGGGTTTTTTTTTTTTTTTTGTTCGTTTGTTTTGTTTAGTCTCGGCTGTTCCGTAGTGAGGGGTGGAGCCTCAGGTGTTCCCCAGGGCGGGACAGCCCAGTCGCTGGGTAGTGACGCTGTATGTGGGGGCGGGGCCTGAGAGGAGATAATGGCGGTTGCTTTACTCACAGATTCCAGTTCCTTTTACCGCTTCCCCTTTGCCTGGATTATCTGCACGTGAATGTGGGACCACCCGGTCAGCCAGCTGCCTTTGTGCGGCCTCACGGGTTCTGCACAGTTGCCACCCTGTGCCTGGGTTCTGCTAGTCGCCGCCTGTGCCCCTGGGGGCTGCCAGTCGCTGTTGCCTGCGTGCCCGTCTGCACCTCCACTTTTTCCTGCCGCGACTCCGCCCCTCTTACCGGTCTGGATGAATCGTTGTTGGACTTCCAAACAGTTTGATTTTTTGAGTTCTGGTTGTTTTCTTGTTTCTAAATCTTTGTTGTCCTTAATTTTGGTTGTGAGAAGAGGCACAGTGCGTCTGCCTATGCCTCCATCTTGGCCGGAAGTCGAAACACTCTTATTTCTTAAAGCCCAGAGTTATACTTGCTAGTATAGGCTGTGTGTATGGGTATAATCCCCTTGACTGAGTTGGTTGAAGGATCCATCTAGAAAAAATGGATAATTCCATATGAAAGAATGAGTAAAATCATGCTTCAGTTCCTTTGTTTTTGACCAATTTGCTGTATTGCTTCTTCTTTATCTGTCTCTCAAAGCACAGGTGGCAAATACAAGGCCCGTGGGCCAAATCTGGCCCTCCACCTTGTTTTATCCAGCCTGGCACCTTGTTTTTACCTGGTAGCAGCACCGAGCTCTTTGCCCCTAGTTAAGGGGTAGTTACATGTATACAGTCCTAAAATTACATTCAGCCCTTTGAAGGCAACCGTGAGGCTGATGTGGCCCCCGGTGAAAATGAGTTTGACACCCCTGTCTTAAAGAATTCTCATTTATCCTTCATCTTCACTTGAACACCTGTTCTGTGTAAAGCCTTTTCTTATGTCCCTTCCATCCTGGGCAGAAATTCAGCTGTCCGTTCATTGGGCTTCCATGACATCTTGCGCCTAATATGATATGGCTCTGGAGATGCATCTCAGGTGCTTTTTAAATCTGTGTTCTCATTTGGACTGAAATTCTTTAATGCAGTGATTGTGGCCTTGTATTCCCATTGTCTACAACTGTTATGTAGCATATCGTAATTTCCTCTCCTCCTCCTCCTCCTCCTTTTTCTGAACTATTGTGTGAACATGTAAATACTTAGATTTTGTTAAATGAGCAAAAAGGAGCCAAAAGAGATTTCTATTTTTTCTCCAGCTTTACTGAGTTATTATTGACATATAATTGGTGTAATTATAAGGTGTGCAATGTTGATCTGATTCATTTATATACTGCAAAATGATTACCACCATCCAAGGGAAATGTTTAAGTAAGGGAATGGCAGGAACCAATTTATGGTTTAGGAGTATGTGTTGACTGTACTTAGCCCTACCCTAGTCCTAGCATCTTAGGCTCTCAGGCATGTGCCTCAGAACTTACTCTTCTTATTGTATGTTACACATTTCACTTGAAGAAACTTTGTTTCATTGTTTGGTGTTTCTGTAGCTTGGCCCTTCTGTCCAAAGGTTGTAATCTGCTTTTGTTCCCCCACTAGATCTTCCAGCTACTTTATCTTGGTATTTGATGCTTTACCCTGATATTTGGTACTTCCATGATCAGAAAATGTCATCTTTTCCAACAGTACAACTACCCGACTGTGGAAGGTGGTGGGCAATGTTGTGCCGTAGACTGCTCAGACAGGGCAGGACTATCGGTGGGACTGCAGGTTCATGGGGATTCCAGGTGGAAATAGTGCATATTGTTTCTATCGCTGGTTTTCCTTCACCCCCTGGAAGCCCGGAAAGAGGGTGCCTATGTTATTCATTGTCTCATCGCCAGCATCTAGTACAGTGCCTAGAACATACTAGATTCCAGGGAAAAAAGTATTTGATGAATTAATGAAAGACTGAGTGACAGATGGATGGAAGGCGTGAGGTTTCTCAGATAAAGACCTCATTTGGATTTCAGTAACACTGATATTCCCTAGAAGGGTGAGGATGACAGAAGCTAAAATCTAGTTGGTTTCAACAGGGTTTTGTAGCCAGTACTCCCTTTGGGGATAAATAGTCCTAGGGTCTTGGTAAAAAAAAACAACAACAAAAAAAACTCTTTGGCGAGAAGTCAAGTCAGTCCATGACGTTCATCTTCCTTCTTAGGAACTTTACAAACTCTAAAGCAGTTTTTCATTACCAGGGTGACCAGTAATGTCATTTGTAGACTTTTGCTTTGGATTCAAAAGTCAATAACCTCAGCGTTTTATTTTAAAATGGGCTCATGCTTGCCCTGTTCTCATCAAGTCCTCTTTCCTCCTCTCCTGTCTTCTCAAATTGCCACTGCCACCTTTCTCATGGAGGGTGAGTCTCTGCTGGGACAGATGGGAACAAGGAGGCACGTCAGTGTTCCTGAGTCCTGGGAGTGGGCTGCCATTGGCGTGGGAGATCTGACCCCAAAGCTGAGCTCTGAATACTGTCGCTGGTGGCTGACTTCTCGTTCGATTGCTCTAATTTTAGATGCAAGCGTTTCAGGATAGAACTATGTTTAATAGACATGAAATGTACCTTTTCAGATTGTGTATTTGTTCCCAGAGGCATTCTAAGGCCATTCATTACTTTAAAAACCATAATCCTACCCACAAGATCCTGTGCTTTTTCACAACTGGGTTCTGGCCTTTGGGTTTAAGCCTGAGATAGTCCATCAGCTTACATTACTATGAAGTGTTAGCCTTGTGTTGTACATTGTGTGATTGTCACCTTTGCAAAGACTCTCCACTTTCTCACCATCCCGTTTATATTTAGGAGACACCATTGGTGTGGTGATATATAACAGACACACAGGAACTTACAACACCCAGGATGCTGGATTCTGGGTCTGGGAGATGTTACATGGTGGGGGCTGTCTTTACTGAGAGCCTGGTTTTCTAACAGTCCTTTGCTTTAGGCTGAAGGGACTATAGCCAAAGGAGCAGACTGAGGTGGAGCTGACTCTGCTGATGACACAGGCTTTTAGATGCTGAAGGAGAAGCTCCATCCTTGAGTGTCCAGGGCACAACCGAATGGAGCTGCTTTCTACACCTCAAATGTTTGTTTGCTTCTCAAACTGTCCCCCTGCCTCCCACACTCCTCACTTGCTGACCTCAACTCTCCCATGACATTGAAAAAGAAAGTTATGAGAGAGTTTAAGAAGCCATTACTCTATGTAAACTGTAATTCAGTGGGATCATTTTCCTGGGGCTTTCTGAGAAGAGATGAGAATGTTTTCTCATAGGTCACACATTTAATCTTTCCCTTGCATTGGGATTCCATTTGGTTTACACCTATTTAAGCCCTATCTGTTACAAACATATTTTTCTGGTGGCTGCACTAATGTTGATTTCTCTTGCCTGTTACCCTGACCCCATTTCCGGGTTCAGTCACTAGGCAGTCACTACCTTGTGTGTGTCCATCATGTCACCACCCTCCCATCCCTTCTGAATGGACCAAGCAACTCTACGGAAGTACGGCTCTACCCTCCCGGGGCCACACTGATTAGGTCAAGGGTGTGCAGCTGGGTCTATCAGAACTCTCTCTGTGGGTTTGGAGGAACATGCTGTCTTTCTCAGAGACTGAACCTTTAATGTTTGAACTTAGGAGCTAGGGATGTCCATTTTATATTCACTGGGTGTACAAAATAGCACTGTGTTAAGAAGGAGGAGGTGGAAGGGTCTTGAGGAGAGGTGAAGAAATTCTCGACCCCTTTTCCATTTCTGCTCTAGTCTCCCTGAAGCCTGGCCCCGTTCCTGTCCTAGGTTGTGTGAGTCACCTCTGCATCTTCATGATAAATCTCCTCCCCCCACCATGGTTTTTTATTTTTATTTTTTCCTGAGCAAGTGTGAGGTTTTCTTCTGTTGCTTCTAATCAAAAGAATCTTAACTCATCTGCATTTACTGAGTCAGTATTTCGTTTGGCACTGCTGCTACTCCAAGGAGCGATAAAAACAGAGTGGATGGGAGAAACATGTAAGCAAATAGTTTGTCAGCAAGCTGGGCAATGGAGGTTTTCTTCCTTGTTTCATTCACAGTTATAGATTCTCTTCTTGAGCGGAACTTTGTGGTGTGTGCAAGAGGTTCTCCAACCAGAGCTCATGAAAACAAACAACAAAGAGTGCAAGATGCAGCTACAACCCAGAAAGAAATAAGGTTTTGAAAGGCAGAGTCTGAGTTTGAAGTATCACAGCTGTGGAATGTGAGCCCAACAGAAAGATCCTGGTCCTTTCTGGGACGATTAAATGTTGGATCTTGGATTTCTTCTTAGGATGCATACCATTGATAGGAGCCAGAAATTATTTGTTCTTGAAGGACTGATTATGATGTTTTGAAATTTGCATATTGTCATCTCATTTGCATTCCAGGGGAACTAAGAAATCCTTGAAAGTTGTTTTGATAATCACGGTCTCCCTTTTCCACTCTCGACATGGATAATTCGTATCACAACAGTGATGTGACTAATTCAAATATGATTATTATTCAAACATAAATAGTGTTGAATTTTCATTACTAGAATATAACTTTCTACTTGGTAGAGCCAAGTTATGGAAAAGTTTGCATTGTCTGTTTTTCATAAAGCACATTCCTTCTCGTCTTTGTGCCAAAATTCTGTCTCAGTGGAAAATAAAGTGGAAAAATCTTCATTGCAGTTGATGTATGAGAAGAAATATATTATGATTCTAACTCTATCCTTTGACCTTATGTTCTGATTTAAGGTTACATGAGTAGAATATCTAAAAGTCACAGTATTTGGAATATGGTCTTAAAGAAGAAATGTTAGATAATTTAAATTTTTTAAATAAAAATAAAGGAAGGGAGAGAGAGAGAGAGAGAGGAACATTTATGTGAGAAAGAAATATCAACTGGTTGCCTCTTGTACTTGCCCTGACTGGGAACCAACTGGGGACTGAACCTGCAACCTGGGCATGTGCCCCCGTGGGAAATCAAACCGGTGACCTTTTGGTTTCAAGGAAGATTCTCCAACTAACTGAGCCACACCAACCAGGGCAATAATTTTTTAAAATTTTACATTAAATATTTTTAAAAACTTAACAAGGAACTTAGAGACAAATTTTTATAGGACAGTTTTTGCATTTACTTTTTAAAAATTTTAATTTATTCAACAATTTTATGGAGAGAGGAAGGGAGAAAGAGCTCATGAGAGAGAAACTTCTATTTGTTGTTCTACTTATTTGTGCACTCATTACTTGATTCTTGTATGTGCCTTGACTGGGGATAGAACCCACAATCTTGGTGTATTGGGACAATGCTCTAACAAATGGAACTATACAGCCAGGGCCAGATAGTTTTTACTTTTAGGAGATCAAGAACAAAGAAATGTTATTCACATCCCAGGCAAAGGTGCAAATTTTCTCCCCAAGTAACTCCTTTAAAAATTTTGCTTCCTACAAGTTTTTCTCTTGGAAAAACTTAATTTAAGATCTACAACTTAACTATTAGGTACACAAGACTAGAAACAGGTGTTTCTTCTCTAATCTAGGCTGTTCTGTGGTGAATAGGTGGATTTTAGTAATCAATCATCTGTTTTTATCTTCCTTCTCAACCTGAAATGAGCAAATGTTTCATGGATTTTTCCTTCTCAATTTGGTTTCCCCCTTGTTACACATTTTGCCAGATGGCTGACTTTCATTTAGAGAAGAATTTTCCATAATAACATATCACTTGGTACTCATGGCCAATGGTGCCACTCCCCCTGCCATCTGCAGGAACCATGGAATGGAGTAAAGTGGCAAATGAGTCAGGCCTGGCAGAACCTGCATGAGGAGGAGGAGGAGGAGGGGGAGAAGGAAAGATACAACAAGGTGTGGGGGAGGCTAGGATTGCTAAAGACTTGAAGGCAAAGCCTATTAAGCAAGAGCTGAGTGAGGTAACTGAGAGAGAGAGAGAGAGAGAGAGAGAGAGAGAGAGAGAGAGAGAATGCCACATGCACATACTCAGGAGGAATTGTGTGTGTGAGTACTTGGGAGTGTTTAGCCAGAGGGCATTTTGACAGATGTGGAACATGTGCAGCACAATTTTGTGCGGAGGAGGGGAGGACCTGGGGTGGGGGGAAGAGAGGAACATCGCTGTACTGCAAAAAGAGAGGAGGCTAAGATCCTGAGTGTGCAAATGGGGGTTTGGTGAGGGAAACGGTATAAAAAGGGTAGGGAAAACCCACATGATGCCAGTAGCTGCGTTTGCCTAAGTTAGATATTAGAACAGAAAAATAAGCAATAGAACTCTTTACCCAGGGCCTGGATTTGTAATATTCAAGAAATCCCATGACTCCTGGCGTCTCCAGGCGGAGCAGCCATCACAGCCACCTAAACAGCGGGCTCGCTTCTGGAACTGGAAACTTAACTCCGCCTGGTACAAAACAGGTAATTTGCAACTCTGCCATCCATTTAAACTGGAGTTTACCAAAACTAACTGTTGGACTTAGTGACGTTCAGCAAATTACATAACCTCTCTGGTCTTCAATTTCCTCAACTGAAAAGTAAAGCGGTTGGCCTAGATAAGTGGTCTCCAAAGAGTTTTCTACAATTCTTCCTAGAAAGTGACTCCCCACTCACTCCATGGTTCAAGCGGTGCTTGAAGGACTCTCCCCACTTATATTTTGGTTTTTGAAGAATGAATTCTGATGATTGAAAGAAAAAACATTTGAGATCCACCAGACTGAACTCTAAGTTCCCTTCTAGCTCCGATACCCTAAACGTGTGTGCACTGGAGTTGACACGCACACATCCTGATGCATTCAGTCAGTCAGGAACTAGTCCTGAGCATCTGCTATGCACTAGGCACAGTTTTGGGCTTTGAGATTAAAGCAGCAAAGGAGACAAAGTCCTCACACTCAGAGTCTACATGCTGGTTGAAGGAAAGATAAGCCAAGGGGTTACAGCTGGTGATTTGTGTGTTAAAGCAGGGTAAGAGGAGAGAGAGCAATGAGGGTCCCCCTGGGAAGGGCATTTGGACGGACACCCAAATGAAGCAAGAGATGGACTATAGAAATCTGGGGAAGAGCATCCATGCTGAGGGAACAGTGAAGGAAAGACCTGGCTCGGGCAGATGGATATGAGCATACAGCTTATTTCCCCCACATGAAGTGATTTTTATCTCCAGCCTCCATGCTCCTTCGAGGAAGAAAACACTTGATTTTGCCCATGCAAGATTGCGCAGTCTCTCTTGCTTTAAGAAATGCCTTGTCTTATTGGTTCCTCCTTGCCCTACTCAAGGGGCTCCTCCCACTTCACCTTTATAGCATGGTGCTGACTGGCCGCAGAGATGAGTATCCGGTCCTGGTAAAATGTCTTGTCCAGCCCTGAGCCTGGGTATCAGCCTCTGTCCTCACGTGTCTGCTTAGGCTGATGCAACCTGCCCCGATAGTGTTGTTTCGCCACTGTCGTCGATGAGTTTGGGCCTCACTACTGCCTCTGGCCCGCAGGACTCCACACCCAGCAGCCTGGGGCTCTCTTTTTGAACCCCAGGTTTCTTCAGTCCTCTCAGCACTGGTTGGACATAACGCCCTTGGAGGCTTTTCTTGTTCTGTGCTGGTGTGGGGGTGAGAGGCGTTAAGATCCCGGATTCTTGAGCATCAGAGCTTGAGTTTGTGTTCTCGTTCTGTGGAGCCAAATGGCCTTGAAGCTTTTCGTCTCTTCTTCTCTTCCATCTTCTCTTCTTTGTCTTAGTTGTCTGTCCTGTTAAATGGGAATTATCCTGACAGTGCCTCTGCCTTACGTTTCTGGCCAGGTATATATAGGTTAATATATACAGAATGCTTTTAAAAGTGCATGATACATAGTAAATACAGATATGTTTTGCTTTGTAAGACAGCTCTAGGACACTGCCCTTCTTTTGGCCCTTGCTGGCACCATGGATCATCTGCCCTGCTGCCAACAGAACCCCCCAAGTTTCCTGAGAGGCTTGGAGTTTCCCCAGACCCTCTAGGCTGCAGGAAGTGAGGCATTAGTTGCTATGCTCTAGGCTTCTCCCAACTGGATGGGGCCCTCATTTAAAATTTAACATCCAGCAGTTGGTTGGACTTTACCAAGCATTTTCACATGCATTGTTTTCCTGAATTCTCAACATAACGTCGTGAAGTCTGATAGCTCCATGTCATACATGAGGCTTAGGCAGGCTGTGGCTTGATCATATGGCTGTAATCAATGGCCAAATTCAGATTTTTTAGAAATAGGATTTCTGTTTACAATTTCAGAGGTATTTTTTTTTTTGTCAGTATGTTTCAGTTGTCTCTAAGAAAATATTTTTATAAACCCTCAGGTCAGAATATCAAGCAGGTGAACTGACTACATCCAAATATATGAACAACATATTTTATCAAGTTCTTGCTTCTTTGTTTTTCCGTATTACTTTTCATGTCATGTTTACCCTTGTCCCAGTCATTGAAATGTTATGAGTGAAAGTGCAGTAGAAGATGTAACTTTGAATTATTTTAGTGCTTTTGTGTTTTATTTTAAACATCATTTAAATAAGGCTCATTTAAAAAAAAAACTTCTTGGAAGAATTTTTTCTCCCTTATTTAAAAAGTTAAAATGTATATTGCAAAATCAAGTCACCAAATGAATCGATTGATTATTCATCGGAGATTTGTGGCAGGCATGAAATCAGTTCCTAAGCATTCTAGTTGCTAGAGAATAGTCTATGGAAGGAATAAAAGAAAACACCATGAAAATAAATACTCTTGGGTTTCATATCAACCGCTTGCTTTTATACTTTTTACAATGAAACCTCAGTGAAATTAAAATGTGAACGGGTCGATCGCAGTTCCATGCGCAGGTGTCGTCTGTAGAGTCCTGGTCACCGACAGTCACAGCCGACACTGTTGCTTTTTTTCTGTTGCCATGACACCTGTCAAAACACAGGGTTATTTCAATAATTATAGTCTTTCCTCCCCCCAAAGATCACATACCATCAGCATGCAGTATCTTTCCATAGAATGTCTAATTGTTAAAAGTAGTTTCTAGTAGAACATTTTACATTTATAACACAATTTTGCAGGTAAAGTCATGTGTTTTATTGGGTGAGAACATTTTTGGCTCAGCTCTTCGAGACCAGTGTCTGAGTTTTGTCGAACATCAGGAAGCAGCTTGTACCTGGGAGAGTGGGGCTTTGGCTTGGACCGTGCGGCTGGCCTTAGAGACCCTCAATGGGAAGGTTTGTTGAGCGAGATCCTGGCTTATCCCCCTGGCTCTATTCTTGCAGTCATCGCCATATGTACTTGTTATTTACACATTTTGCTAACTTGTTTCCTTCTACCAGTGATGGCTAGAAATGATGTCCCCAACGGTATCAGTTCTACATTGCAATAACACAGCCTGAGGTTTGGCCAACGGCTTCCATTTTCTCTGTCTAAAACTCACATTAAATCACGTCAAGTAATTTGAAAGCTGAACTTCTTTTTCCCCCTTTGCTCTCTAGAGAGCTTGCCAAGTGCATTCCTGTCTGTGTATTAAGGGAATTTGGGTAGTCATTTTATGAAAGTTCAGAAGGATAGAAGAACATTCCAATTTCCACAGTGTTGATAAAGAATCACAGCACACACGTTAACAAGGTGTATTCATTTCGGTCTGCGTTTTCATCTGTGTCACTGTTGTGTGGCAGGAAACTCTGGGCTTTTACAGCTCCACGCTTTACGGGAAATCTCCATGAGCCTTTACTAGGAGTCTGTTGCACCAGGATTAAAAGGAAATGCAACTTTATGTTCTTTTCACACTCAGAAGCCTGAAAGGAACATTGTTTATTAAGAGCCCTGCGCAGAGCAGAACTAACTTTAATTACCTCCTCGAGGTGTCAACAATTAGGGAAACTGAGGAAGTCACAACTTCTGAGATGAGAGAGGCTTTTCAGGTAACTATACAGTATTTTAAAAGGTACCTTGTCACTTCGGGAAGTGCCGTTTCCCAACTGTGGTTTAATTATCTGTCAAAGTTAGAAAGCACATGAGGAAAGCCTTGAGACAGCTGAACTTGTCTGAGAGAGAAAAAAAGAATTCATTTTCTAGTGAATGCCTCTGAAATAGGTAAAACTGAAGCTGCTTTAAGACATTAAAGTAGGGAAATTTGATTTTAGCCTTTTGTTCTTTCTCTTGTAATTATTCTAGGTGACCAAGAGCAAATTATTTTAAGAGAGGTTAATGTTGTTTTAGTAGCTGCCTTTCAAAATATAGAAACAGAAATCCTTTTTATTGGCTCATTTATTATTTTTTATGTGTGTTCACCTTAGGTTAGGAGAGGCAGCCTGCTTAAGAGTCTGTGACTCCATCATCTTCAGGCTTTTACTTCTAAGGAATGGTCAGTCCATGAAAGGTATTTACTTCCCTTTGGTGACACACCAATGTACCCATTTCCTTGCCCTCAGCCTGCGTCTGTCCCTATCCTGCTCTGTAAAAATTACAACTGTCTCTGGACTCCAGGCCCATCTCATCGACTTGCCTTCCTACTGTCCAGGAACAGCTTTGTATTCTGAAATCTAATCAGAGGGAAAGTTTGTGGCAAAGTGTTTCTTTTTCACAACTGTTTATTGAAGGAGAGTCTGTTACAGGCTCCTCACTAGGTGCTGGAGAAAAACTCCCTGCCCTCATGGATCTTACACTCAAGGAGAGGGGAGATCCGCTTCCTGCTGTAACATGTTAATAAGTCGGTCTACCATAAACCTTCCCTCACTTTCTCTTCCCAAGATGTACAGGTGCAGATCAAACACATCCTACTGAGATCGGGACAGAATTCCTATTAAGAAAAAATTGAATTTACCATGGTAAGGCATTGGTAATTCAGAGCCAAGAGCTTTTTCTGCCATAGATAAATTAGTCCGGTTATCAAGATTATAGGAGAAGAGACAGCTTGAATCATAAAACTTTCTGTAGTCATTTTCATTTCTCTGCCTTGAGGTCCTTGTTTTAAATTCCAAAAGGGGAAAACAATTGAGAAACAAAACCAGAAAGCACAAAAATTCCTGCTTTCATGGTGCTTGCATTTGTGTGTGTGCACCTGCGTGTGGGGAAAACACACACGCAAAAACGAGCAATATACATTATTGAGCCAGCAGCTGTTACTTTAGTAGCAGGAAGTATCATTATCTGCACAGTTTGCAAAGTAATCTCATAAACACCTTGAGTTGATTTAACAAATATCTATTGAGCATCTAATCTGTACCAACCATTGTGCTTGCAACTGTATAGTTGTTCCAATTTCGTCCCTATTTTAAGATAAAAACTTGATACTTCGAGAGGTAAATTTATTTTTCCAAGGTAATAGAGCCAGTAGGTGGCAGAGCCAGGACCCAAACCCAAACCCACTTTTTCCGTGGTCAGATATGATCCTCTTTCTGATACAATAGGTGTAACTTTAAAATTTGGGCCCTGAAGCAAACAATTCTGCAGAAGCATCCTTGTTTTTTTCTTTTACTCCTTCACTTATTATTTAACTGTAAAATGAATACATTTTTGGGAAATGAATTTCTACCTTTGGGGCTCCTTGCCCTGTGTGTTGCTGGAGCAATATTTTATCTTCAATTGGATGAGTCTGGATAACTTAAAAATTCATTTTAACTTGCAAAAGAAATGTGTGTGTGTGTGTTTTAAAAAATTGTATTCATAAACTTTCCTTTAAATGATGTTCACAAAATTCATATACCATAATATTCTCCCTGTTTCATATCCTTTAGTTAATTTTATTCCTTTAATTTCCTCTGGTTAAATGAATTTCAAAATTAGATTCTTTGACTCTTTTATTAACTGTATTAGAAGAGTCTCTCAAACCTCAGTGAAGCTTTTGCTGGATTTTTAAAAGCCTGTGGCTGCCTGAATTTATCTTTTAGATGGGAAACAGGAGCACTTCTAGTTTGTAGAAGTTAAATTTTGGGGACAAAGGATGTATCAGATTTTAAGGCTTTTGTTAAATTATTCTCAATATTCTGTATTCCCACCAGCAATATGTAGTGAGCCGAAACACTGAATAAGGAACTTTGAAATGTATGAAGAACTCTACATAATTTTAAAAAGAAAATTTCAAGTGATAATTTTGATTACTAAGTACATGCTGATCCTTCATTTCTTGGGAATTTCTGTTTGACAACCATCCCAAAGTCAGGGGCCGGGGAGGGAGGAATGCCACAGCAGTGGGGGTCCGTGGGGTGTGCCGACTGGGGCTCCGGCCACTCGCTGGATGTATGTGACTCTCATCCAGCCTGTTTTCCTACCTGGGCCTTAGATTCCTTATTTATAGTTTCAGCGTAATTGATAGTATCTTCCTTTGCTCTCAAGTGGGTCATAAATTCTACGCTTACGCTCGTTATCTGTATGTGCAGTATTCCATCTATTAAAATGCATGTTTGTTGTTTGGCTGGCCCAGCCTATTTCTCTCATTCTCTGTTAAAGAACTGTTCTTTCCCACCACCGTGGACTCTCTCCCCAGCCTACACACTTGTAGTGTAAATCCATCCCCTGGCACACCACCAGCCTTGGACAGCCAGGACACCACTTTCCCTTGGGTTCAGAGATGGCTCTACAAATGGGCATTTGACCCAAGTCAGGCTCCTGTGAACTTTCCTCCTGAATTTCTGATGGGACTCCTGGTATGCTGGCTCGTATTGTTCATTTCTAGGACATTTGCAAATCTGGTGTTAAACACAGCCATTATTAAACATTAGATTATGTGAACTTACAATTGAATTATATTAAAAGTAGTGAATACTCAAAACTCATAGCTTTCTAAATATTGTACTATATTTTATTATTAACTATGCTCTTGAGGTTATTTACGTATATTGTACCTACATGGTAAAAATACTATATGATGAACATCTCTTCCCAACTCCATGTTTGGTGATGGTGAGTTGGCAGGTTGAAATTGGCCATGGTGGGAACACTTATATCATGGAAATTGGCAAATGCTACAAACCAGAATTTTGTTTCTGGAAAGCCAGTTGTTAAAACTTTATAGCACATCACTGAAACTACTGGGAAAGGGCCTTTTGCTTCTTACTTTGTTGCTATGGCAGTAAAATATAATTCTAAAGTAGCCAAAGAGCCATTTGGGTCCTTTGGGGAGAGCTTGCCAATAAAAAGGACAGCAGAGCTGAGCATTTCAGAGAGAAAAGATCCTTAATGTCACGTAAACATTTGCTATTTTAGTCAGATAAGAAACTGGCTTAAACCACGTTTGGTTTCTATAATTCATGAATGAAAGTCTTCTGATAATACATAGACTCCCTTACAGCTTTGATAACACATGATTCTAAAATTATGTGAAAAATGGGAATTCCATAGCTAAATATTTGAATGTCATAGTTACTGTCTTTGGAAAATAAGTCAAATAAAAAAATATTGCCTAGTGAGTTCAAAATATTGTTCTTACTCAAACCTATTCCTGTGTAATGTTAGCATTAAATGTCTTTCTGAATTTTAAGCCATATGTAGATGGAATAGCTTACCTTAATTATTTCAGTTATTTTACAGTTTTCTCCTTTTTAAAGATTTTATTTATTTGTTTTTAGAGGGAGGAGAAAGATGGAGAGAAGCATAGATGTGAGAGGGAAGCATTAGCTGCTTCCCTCTCACATAGATCCTGACCTGGCTGGGGATGAACCCGCATGTGCCCTGACTGGGGATTGAACTGGTGATCTTTCGTTTCCTGGGATGATGTCCAAGCAACTGAGCCACGCTGGTCAGGGCTTTTCTCCTTTTTAAAATAAAATATTGTGTTTATTTTAAGTTGACTAACTTCAAAAGAATTTTTAAAACCTAGTTCTAATTATCCTCCGACAAGGAGCTTTACCAGTATTCAGTCACAGTGCTGTCTCCAGAAGCCCGGTTAGACCATAGTTATTCTGCATTTTAAATACACTGCACTTTCCCTCTTTGAAATATTGATTTCATTTTGCCAAAGTGCTGCCTATGATTGTGTACCCTAAGGTACTGTTTCTTAATTAGCGAGTGAGTCTGGAGCAGGTCCTACTGAAGTAATAGGAATACTCTCCAATTTGACACTGCTCCAGTGTATATTTAACACTTTATTCCTGGCTCGATACAGCCATGACCCATTTCACATATTGTTGATTCAAAAGAATTGAAATCCCATTGCTGTGTTTACTTTCTGGTACTTGGCTCTTGATCACTCAGAGGTGTTAGTGGTTAATTGTTGATGTTCACAAAAACGTTGAGACCAAACCTGATGTTTTGCCAAGTGCTGAGATAGTGTAAATTTACCACCCTTCAATACAGTATTTTATTCTCTCTCTGGTTTTAAAAACATGTTGGAGAAAGCCTGTTTTGATTTGGATGACCATATATAAAGGAAATAAAAACCATGACACTGCTACTATTAGCCCTGCTAGAATTATTTTTTCTTTATTATCTTTTTCCACATTTTTTTATTGTTCAAGTACAGTTGTCTCCTTTCCCCCCCTTGGCATCTGCTTGTCGATGGCTGGCTGCCCCCTCTCAAATCTATTGCCAATTTGCCCCTTTTCATTGACGAGGCCTTATCTTGCAGCTGTAACAAAATTGTACTCAAATTACTGTGAATGAGAGCCATGGTGTAGTGGAGCAAAACACATCATCTACCCCCTCCCTGCTCCGCCCTTTTCTGACTCTCCTTGAGTTAATTCCCTACACCAGCATCAACATTCCTCAAACTCTGTCCTGAAGGACCTTGTTAGGGAAGCAGTTGGGGTCGGTGTTGCTCAATGTGCAGGTCATCTGCATCGGAGACACTCTGGTTGTCTTAACATACAGACTCCAGGGCTGCTCTGGACTCTCATGACCTGGGAGTGAGGAGGCTTGGCAATGCATATTTTTATACGTCTCTTAGGGTGACTCATACCTGCATTGAGAATAAAGGGTCTAATGAATTTGGAAAAGACTTTCTTAAAGATTTACAAACCAAGTTAGCACATTAAAGGCTCTGATGACTCTGTAATAGGGAGACTAACTTTAAAAAAAGATTTTATTTATTTATTTTTAGACAGAAAGGAAGGGAGGGAGAAAGAGAGGGAGAGAACTATCAATGTGTGGTTGCCTCTCACAAACCCCCAACCAGGGACCCTGCCTGCAACCCAGGCATGTGCCCCAACTGGGAATCGAATCAGCAACCCTTTGGTTTGTAGGCCAGTGCTCAACCCACTGAGCCTTACCAGCCAAGGTGGGAGACTAACTTTTTAATCACTAAATTATTTGATTACAAAGCTCTTTTTTTTGGGGGGGGGGGGGTAATAGCTGTTATTTGATCCAATATGACTGGGAAATTTTACATTAACCAATAGCATATGAATTGTAGATTGTTGTAGTTGCTTGCTAATTTGATACTAATGAGTTAATGTAGTACCTCAGTATGAGCCTTAGACAAGAAGATCTGAGTGCGAATCCTGAATCTTGTACTGTTGATTTAGTTGCCTACCAGTAATGTTTCCTTAGTCCCAAGGGAGATGGAATGAAAGAATTATTTAATACCAACATTAAGTCCTTTTAATGTTGTCAATAATACTTGTGGGAATGTACTTTGCACGGACACTCTACGTTCTCACTCTACACCTCCAGAAAAGACATCTGGTTACTATTTTACGAGAGAAGATATGGAAAGAGGAGCAAGGAGCTATTTAAGAAACGCCAATCAAGTTAAACAGTGGGAAAAGAAGTGAATGCATCTGAATAGGAAATACAGTGGAAGTGAAATAATTCTTCAC
This sequence comes from Anoura caudifer, assembly GCA_004027475.1. Taxonomy (NCBI): domain Eukaryota; kingdom Metazoa; phylum Chordata; class Mammalia; order Chiroptera; family Phyllostomidae; genus Anoura; species Anoura caudifer. The sequence goes on along the minus strand of PVKU01002519.1, from coordinate 206,783 downwards.
TCTGTAGCAGAAAGGGTCCAAGACAGCCGCAGTCTTCTGCCCACACTTACTCCTAATGGAACCAACCCCACAGAACCAGGTGACATGGAGGGAGTAAAGAAATGATAAGTAATGGTGAACTTGAGGAGCATTCAGTAGGTCCTTCTGTCTTGGGTGGAACTGCCTTTTGCTTGGCTCTAGACATAGAGGGCACAAAGATAGGTCCAAAAGAAAGGAAGCAAGGACAGATTAGCTACAGGGAGAGAGGGAGAGATCAGGAGACTTTGGTATTTCCTTTCAGATTGCCTGGCGTGGCTCACCAGGGTAGATAAGGAGGCAGGGTCCTGGGCTCATTCTGTGTCCCAGCCTAATCAGGCATTTCACGCTCCCACGCCTTTGGGAGTATGAAATGTTGTCTCCTTTGTTTCAAATGCCCTTGCTCGTTTTCTCCCACTGTGTGCCCATGGAACTTTGATGATTCAGCTAGTTGAATCCTGTAGTGTTATACTAATGGCAAACTGTTAGATCGGGAGTTCTTTGAGTGCCGGGATATTGCCTTCTCTATCTTGAGTATCTTGCGCTAGGATAAGCTCCTAGCCTAAACCAGCTTTTTAATAAAGGCTTCTTTGTGGAGCCAGGGACATCAGAAACCTGAACAGGATACCCCTAAACAGTCTTCAGAGTATTTGTCCAGAGTTCCATGGGTACAGAATTTGGAACTGGAGGTGTCTAGTAGACCCTCCTCAATTTACAAAAAAGAAAGTGACAGTTCATACAGGAAGCAAGTGATGGCCCAGGACTTAGGCCCCCTAGCTTCCAGGCCAATGTTCCTTTGTATAAGAATCCTTACTCTTCCCAGCGCTGCCGTGACCCTCTCTGAATTATGCTCTAAACCAGAATTTGAATTAGTATTTACACCAGTAAAAACATGCAGTGTCATTGGGCTAAAAAGTGATTTAAAGAGAATATTCTGCCTTGAAATGGAATTTGTTCCATCTCTTCTTTCACATCTTGAATTTTTGCATCCATTGTGTTTGTTTCTGATTCTTGGCTAAGCGTGGAAGCTACAATTAAAAACTGCTGGGTGAGAAGCTATTCTCCAGGTACTCCCCACTTTATTGGAAAGTGAAGTTCTCATAAATCATGTAAGGGAACTGGGGTCTGTGGGATTGCTCAGTTGCCAAGAGAATTCTGATTGATGGCTTTGGAAAATATGTACATTTTCCAGGAGCTTATCTGAAATGAAATAAAGATTCATACCTTCTCAGACTGAGTTCCCTTTCCCCCGAATTTCAATCATAGTCTCATCATTTTAATACAGAGAAAGGGCGGTTAAATGAACAGCATAAGCATTGGAAGTTTAGTCAAAAACTTGGACAGCAGGGCGCAAATGTTATTCCAAATGAAGAAAGGTTTGGAATAACAAAATATCCCTAACTACACATAAAATCAGAACCAGACTCAGGTTATAAGGCTCATGTTGACTTTATCAAGTATATTCCTAAAAATGATTAGCGTAGGAAAGGAACTGTTGGGGAAACCATGGTACTGGGTGCGGTTGTCACTCCCACACCAGGCCGCAGTGAGAACGAGGGCTTCGGGGGAACTGGAGTGGTGTGCGTCCAGCAATGGTGAAATTGAGTGGGAGGAAAACATTTGGATCTTAATCCTTTTAGGTCACACAATCTGTTGAAAATCTGAAAGCTGTGTGAACCTTCTTCTTGGAAAAACTCACATCCACATAAAAGCCTTCAGGCTATTATAGGGAGCTCGCAGACCCCTTGCTGCTTGTCGGAGTGCGGGACCCCACTCTAAGTGCTCCTTATTTAGCTATTTCCCTGCCCAAATTCTGGTTTCCTTATGTGGCATCGCTGCCTGGCTGGCACCTGGAACTTCCAGCACCGTCACACACCCACGTACACACACGCACCAGTGCACCAGGCCGGAGCAGCGCGAAAGGCTGAACATGTGCTGTGAAGCTGATTCAATTTTGCTCAGGGTGAACAGAAGTGACCTTAATCCCTCACAGATTTCCTTAACTTTGTTGTGTGGTGAGATCATCTGGGGGAGATTTAAAAGTCACTCAGCATTTATTTATACTTTCATTTATAGTATGTTTGCAAAGAAAATGCAGGCTTTTAATTGGACTGATTTGGTAATTTGGTTTGGTGGTAGGCTAGGTTCAGAATTGTCTCCAGACCTGCTCACCAGGTGATTACAGTTCAAACGGGTCCCAGGATCTGCTCGATCCTGGAGATACATAGTTCGAGAGATTTCCTAACCTTTAGTCATTACCACCTCATCTGAATTCATTACCAGTGAACTAAGAAAGACGTCTTTTGCATTATTAGCCTAGCGAGCATGATGATGCATTCCTGATCAGACATGGGAAAGGAGGGTAGATAATAACAGTCCACAACAGTTTTTGTTTATCCAGAAATCACCCTTCCCCAGCAGGCTGACATGTAATCCCATGCTTAATCTGTTATCCATACTTTATATAATAATAATAATGATGATGGTGATAATGATAATCATTTGCACTTATATAGCCACTTTCATCTAGGGAATCTCAAAGCTTTGCAAACACTAATTAATTCTCCTAGTGTCCCTGTGAACTAGGTGAGGCCCATTTTACAGGTAAGGCGATTGAGTCACAGAAAGGCCAAGTGACTTTCTCAAGGCCATTGGGTACTTGATGACAGAACTCAGAGTCCTGGAGAGCTCCCTGCTTCCAGTTGCCCAGAACCAGCTGCATCTTGAGTGAGTGGGAGGGACCACACTGGAATGAAGTTCCTTCTTCCGGGTCTTAATGACCTAAACCCCAGTAGTGCATAGAAACACAGGGAGAGTTTCCAAAGCAAACACTTTCCCATCCCTACCACACAACATGCACAGCTTGTGAGGGGTTGTTTTTTGAGGGTTAAGCAGTAGAGATGGGGATAAAATTGGCTGTCATATGTGTTTGGATAGAAAGGAGAGGAATGAGCTTGTGTGGAAAATTGCCTTCTTTGGTGGCTGCTGTTGCAAAGCATTAGCCCACTCGATGCCAAACTGGAGCAAGTGTAGCCTTTGGCTTTTACCCTGTTCACTATATGAACTCTCTGATATGCAGAGAACAAGGATGAAATCGTTAAAGAGGTCCCATAGGCAATTTTCCAGGGACCAAGTGAAAGAAGCTTCTCAATATTTACAGGCTTTTCAGTTGTAGAGCATTCTTGAAATTCTCTCAAAGGGGTGGTGCTGAGTTGAACATGATGTTCTATGTGAGTGAATGCATCTCAAACTTTAAGATGCATATCAATAGTCTAGGGAATCTGCTAAAATGCAGATTCTGGCTCAGTAATTCTGGAGTGGGGCCCAAGATTACGCTTCCAAGTGATGCTGAAGCTCATGGTCCCTACAATATGCTCTGAGTGGCAAGACTCTAGGCTACTGTTTATCAATTTGATAAGTGCATTACCACAACAGACTGCTTAGGGGGAAAGCTTTGGTCACTTGGAATGAGGCTTAGGCTTAGAGGACTAAGGTCTGGGTTTGAAAATAGATTCTGTTACTTATTAGCTGAGAGACTTGGGACCCCAAACCTTTCTGATCCTGTTTCTTTAAATGGATATCATGAACCCCTCCCTCACAGGGTGGCTGATGGATGCAATAACCCATGACCCAATAGGCTCTGTCATGTGCTGGAACACCACAAATGTTCATACATTTCCCCTGGGGTCCCCAGTTCATCCTGTCTGGTCATCTTTCCAAACAAGTACTTTGTAGTTTTCCCTCTATTTCTGCCACAATCATCAACTACATTTGGTCTCTTGCCTTTTTCGTATAACTTTCCCTGTATATTCTTACTCTTCCACATGTATAAAAAACCCAGCATCAAATGTCAATTTTTTCCTTATTCTCAAAATGACTTTCTTGAGCTAATTTCTGGTCTCATCAACTATTATAAACTCATCCCTGCCTTCCTGGGTTCTAATTTGATTTAGACTATACAGCGGAAGTGAGATTATGGCAGATTTATCTAGTCAACAAAACCAAAAGGAAACAAACCAACCTGCATGCTAGGCCCTGGGCATACCACTGACAATAAAACAAACATTTTTCTTTTCTCTGTATTGTTTTTGTTGCCTCTGTTCAGCTTTCTGGGTTATGGTGAAGTCTTCCTTGAATACTTCATTATGGATGGCTTTAGATTACACTGTTCTCTCATCTCCTAGTTCCACTGTTCTCTTTTCTTATTGCCTGTACAGATCCTTTGGTTCTATTTCCTCTGACTCTACCAGGCTGACTTAAAACTTCTCTCCTAAAAATCTTTATAAAACTCATTTTGTATGAGTGTCTCTGTGTGAAACTGTTTTGATTTTTTTTTTAAAAGCAACATTGAAAGTCATGTGTAGTATACACAGGAAAAAAGTCTGGAATAACACACAGCTCACTGTTAGCCCTGGAACTAGTGAGAAGGACTTTCACTTATTTCTTTATGTACTTTGGCATTTTTTGGAAAAAATCACAAACTTTCCCCTTATAATCAGTAAGTTACATTCCGTAACACAGGAAGGAAATAAGGAAAGAGAAAAAATGTCTAAACCTATGGATTAATGGATAACAAAAGGAAAGATGAAGAATAAAAGGGCAAGTTACAAATGTTCAGGTCTGCTCACATTCTCACCCATAGTTTTATGTCTCAGTTTCTGGGTCTGTCTTGTTCACGTTTCAAGTCACTGGTTGGAACTCTGTCTTCCCGGGATTACACAGTGTCAGGAACACTGTTGGCATAAAAGCAATACTAATAGTAAAGCAACAGGAGGCATTTTTACAAGAGAGAGCACTACCCAGATGGATTTTGATAATGCTGGTATGCACCCCAAGAGGTCATAATTAACCACATCAAAGAAGGAGTGGCTTCTTAAGCAAATGGACTTTATCTTGCCATCGGCCAGAAATGTAGCAAATGCTCTCACTTTGTTAAAAAAACAACTGCACTCTTGGAACCAGATCTTCATAGCTTTGGACCGATGAACACGATTGGAGAAATCCTTTCATTACACGTTTGACCTCCCAGGCTTTATTTGGCACCTTGCTTCTCTGATGTCCTCCTCGTTTGGACACAGCATCTACAATTTGCATAAATGAGAAAGGATTAGGTCGTGGCTGAACTGAGAACAGAGGGAAGTTATCTGATAAAAGCAGAGCAGGAGGAATTTAATTTTCCTAGCTCATGGTCCATTTTTATACCACCGGCTGGTATGCTGGGCTGAGTAATTGGTAGAGAATTGAGATGGTAAACTACACTGTATAAATGTTAAACTCACCTTGGCTTCTCATTACAGTCCCCTAGAGAGAGTTATCCACTCCCCCCAAGACAGTTTGATTTAATCAACCCAACTTTGTAATTAATAAAAACAACAACAAAACAAAAACACAACAATAAGCACAAAATGTCATGACTCTCATGGAACCAATCAAGCTTTAAAAGAGGTCTTTGGACTGCACAGCTTTTAAAAAATTTATTATTTTTATTGTATCTTTTCCATTACCATTCCACCTGCTTTACCCTCTTCTCCCCACAATCATCACACTGCTGTCCATGTCCATGAGTCCTTTTTCCTTTTTGCTCCATCCCTCCATCCCCCCAACCCCTAATCTTCCCACCCGATAGTTGTCATTCTGCTCTCTATCTGTGAGACGGTCTCTATTTTGCTTGTTAGTTCAGTTTGTTTATTAGATCCATATATGAGTGAAATGACATTGTATTTGTGTTTCTCTGACTGTGGACTACACAGCTTTTAATTGGAAACTACATAGTTCCCTAAAGTAAGACTGGACACTGTTCAACTTTGTTCTGTCCTGTGACTGTTGGTTTCATGTTCATTTAAAAAAAAATCATCAGATATGTAGACAAAAAATTAGACCAGTCCAGGAATATGTTGAACACTTATAACTGTGTTTCAGGCCTGGTATTATTACTTTACATAAAACTCTGCCATTACATTTCTCTACAAATAAGCCTTATTTCTTAAATGTTATTTAATGAAGTGTTTCACCTTTTATTGCTGCAATAATTGTTAAATTATCAATTTAAAAGGTACAGAATTAAACTTGTTTATTCCATTACTAGAGTTTTTGCTATTGGGTCATCTTCCTTAGATTCTTGGCCTGCCGCTTTTTTTCAGGTGCCATACTTACTGGATGCATGTCCCTAGTTTACCTTAGATTTGATACAGGTGTTTGAGGCTAATCTTGCTGCTTTGTGGGTTTTGTCCTATTTCATCGTTTCCAATATTACTTGGGGTGTGTTCCTCTGTGCTGTTCCCTACGCCACCACTTTCTGGGGAGTTCTGGTCAGAGTGTTTTAGAAGGTACAAGATAAACCCGGATGTGCCCTATGGAGGATGAGCTGGATGTCAAAGGATCTGAAAACCATGCTGAGGAAGTGGAGGCAAGTGCCCTAGAAAAATAATGATGTGAAATTATAAGGTAAGTGATAGCTTTCTTAGTTTATTTTCTTCTTCCTTAATAAAACAAATTTTTCTCCTTAATTAAAGGAAACTCAGATCCTCCAAGGTTGTAAGCCATATTCCTTGATATGCAGCTTCCTTTAGGGCGAGGATGGTATCCATCATCCATCATTTGTCCGTGTTGCTACTCCCCCTGTCATATTCGTGATCTATAGCAGCGATTGATCAAAGCATTCTTTTCTGCTGAATCTGGATGTGACCTCAGAATCTTTCTCAACAGTGCTCCAGGCAGCCACTACTAATTGATTGGTGTTGGCATTAAAGATGACACCTATTTGCAGTCCCTACCTTAAAGGTTTCTTGCTGAGTACTGCAAGATAATATGACAATGTATAGTACTGGTATAGGTTTATAAGTGAATCCAGGATAGTTACATTATAATATATAAGTGTGTATGTATATCATCTATAACTAAACTTTTTAAGTTAATGCAACATAGTCAATTTTAGAAGAATTTTTAATATAATTTTGATTTTATTTTTGTAAAATGGGATATTATGTGGCAAAAAAAAACACTGCCACAGAAAATATAAATGATGTGGGGAAATATTCACACAATATAGAAGAAAGGCAGGTGGTAAAAATAATGTGAAGTATGATTTTGCTTTAGATGGGGAAAAGCATGTATTTGGGATTTAAAAATAGACTGGTTAAAGGTGTGCTTTAATTTTGGAAGAAGAAAAAGGACTGGAAGTGTATTACCCTAAGAGTTAACAATGGATAATGCAGGATAATAGAATTATGGGTGACTTTTGCTTGCTTTTTAAATGTTTCCCCAAATTTATAAAGTTCCTAAAGTAAAATCACATTAGTGGCATATTAGTTTTACATTGCTAGCATCAAATCAGGATGAACATAATGATTTTTTAAAAAAACACAAAAGTATCATTGTATTGTTCCGTGGGTTAGGAGTCCTACATGAGTTGCCCCAGGTTGTAATCCAGGTGCAGACAGTGCTTTCTCTTCTGGAGACCCTGGGGGAATCTGTTTCCTCACCTGTCCAGCTTCTAGAGACTGCCTTCATTTCTTGGTGTACAGCCCCTTTCTTCATTTTCAGACACGGCAATGCTACCTACGTCTGACTGTTCTTCCCTAGTCATATTTCCTGCTCACTGGCTTTAACCAGGAAAGGTTCTCTGCTTTTAAGCATTCTCACGAGTACATTGGGTTTACTTGAATACACCAGGATCATCTACCCATAGGAAGGTCCTTAGCCTTAACCACATCTGCGAAGTCCCTTTTCCCAGGTAAGAAAACATATTCCCAGGTCCCAGCGATTAGGACATGAATAACTTTGGAGGGTCATTATTCTGTCTGCCACAAGCAGTCAGGATAATGAAATGTTTCCAGGAATTCGTGGAATCCCCACTCAGTTCATAATGCACTTTTCCAACAGAAGCAAGACCGTGCATGAGGGTCAGAGCTAGCCATCAGAGCTTACCTGACCCACCGTGGAAGGGACTTGGCTCTCTCAGACACCACAGGATGAGAGCACTGACAGGACTCTGACACAAAAATCACGAAAAACAATGTTTCTTCAGGAAAATGTGTTCAGAGTTCCCAAGCGGATGCCAGGAACACATCCCTGACCCTGTCTTCTCAGCCTCATCTTTTCCCCTCATTCTTATTCTTGCCTCTCACTTCTCCTCATATGTTTGGGAACCGTGAGTGAGGACTCAGTTTCTAAGTCATAGGTGGCGACGCTTATGGTCTGTGAAACAGGGGTTTGAGCTGGGTGGGAGATGGGAGGTGAGGGACAGGTGAGGAACTAGGTGAGTTTCAGAGAAATTAGCCGTGGGAACTCCTGGTTTCAATCTGTGGGGATATCATGGGAGGATTCTCGATCTTTCCTTATTTCTCTCCCAGGAGCTCAAACGATCGGCTCGCTGACTGCTTTTGTAGCTGCTTCCTTTAGTCCCAACACAGCCTTCTATCCTTACTTGCTCACTGAGGAATAAAATAATACAGTTGTTCACACAAGCCAAAGCCCTTCTGGAGTTTTCTGAGGGCTTTTTGTTTCTAGCAACTAGGGGAGGGGACAAAAATACCTCTCTCCTGTTCCCTTCTATTTATTTTTACTGATATTATGTAGGGAGCATGCATAGGTGCGGCTGAGGGGGTGCTGTGCAGAATGCACTGCCTCAGAAGGTGAGAAATGGAGACAGCCCCACAGTGGGGTTCGGCAGAGTTACTTCTCCTCCAGCCCAAGCCACCTCAGTTCCAGGCGGCTGGATCCCCGGCAACAGAGCAAGTCTGTCTCCTCACAACATTCAAAAGGTGGTGAGCATGTTGTTTTCCTACCTTTTGAGCTTGCTCTGTAGTTAGTTAGTTGAGGATGTGTCTGGAGAAGGCTCTTCAGGGACAAGCCTCAGTTTTTCTTTTTCGGGAGGTGGGGAGGTAAGGGGAACATTGTTCCTGATCGGGTTCTAGGGCTCACTTCCCAATAATGATGATGGTGATAATTATATAAGCAGGTATCGTTTTTGAGGGCTCACTATATTTTAGACTCTGTGCTGAGTGTTTACATGCATCATCTAGATAAACCCTCATGATAATACTACAACATGGAAACTATTTTATCACTCGTGCCCAATCATTTTGTGCCAATGGTTTCAAAATAACACGGAAAAATGTATAAAACTATGCACCAAGTTGGTGCAATACATAAGCCATTCAAAAATTATTGGGAATATGATACACTGAATAAAGCACTGGAGTTATGAAAAGGACTTACGTAGCTTACAGTTATGCTAAACCCTGGTATAACACACAGAAAATAAGATCTGGAGTCCTCACCTTCTACTCCTCCCTCTCTGCTCTCCTTTGCTCACCACACCTCAGCCAGTCCAGGGCTCCTTGTGACCCTTAAACACACTGTGCTTGTAATGGACAAAAGTGTGGCCTCACACTTTATCCATATGCTGATGTCCTAACCCCAGTGCGACTGTTTGGAGATGCACTGGGTGACTATTTGGAGACAGAGTCTTTAAAATGAGGTCATAGGTGGGCCCTAATCTGGTACGACTGGTGTCCTTTTAAGAAGAGGAGACGAGGACACAGACACACACAGAAGAAAGGCCACACAGACACAAGAAGATGACCATTTTACAAATTGAGGAGGGAGGCCTCATAAAAAACAACACTGCTGACACCATGATCTTGGACTTCTAGCCCCCAGAACTGTGAGAAAATGTATTTCTGTTGTTTAAGTCAGTCTGTGGTGCTTGTTATGGTAGCTCTAGCAAACCAATGCAAAACCTTTTGATGTTCAGGAACTCTGTACTCTGTACTTTCCGGCTGAATTCTTGGCTCCCAAGTTCAGCTCATAGAGGCTGACCCTACCGGTTTTAACTATCATTGTAGCACCTTACCTGTTGCGTGTTTTTCATACCTCTACCAGCACCTGCCATTATTTACTTGACCAAATATTTCTCTTCTCTGATCCCTTCTAGCATAAAAGCTCCTTGAAAGCAGTCTCTTATTTCTTTCCACTACATAATTTTTGATCAAGGGAATAGCTCTGGAACCACTGAGGCTGCTTGTGGAAGGGCTAGGACATTTTGGTATCTGCTGGCTTCCCTCCAATACAATCTGCAAATGTGGTTGCCTGTTTTATTTACCAGTGACAATGGCTGCATGCTAATTGACTGCAGCACCCTCACCCTTTAAACTCTTGTGTGAGTTCTTGCTATATGTGCATCCTATGGACTACATGTTGTCCTAACAGAATCACTATTCTCTGTCGTGATACTGGGAAGGGACTATTACACTTTCTCTGTCAGGGAAAGCTACTCTCTGCTTGAGTTGGAACTGAAAATAGATTTCCCCATTGGGCAGCAGTATGGATGCCTAACATCTCTTGTGTACCCCATTCAATAGCCTCCTCCCTGGCAGCAATTCTTCAGGGATATTATTAGTTGAGCATTTTTTTGCCCATTATGGAGAGGACTACATATCCATAGAAACATACACATGGTAGAATATTAGAAATGGCAGAAATTACATTTATTGTGTAAGTAAATCCAATCTTGCTAGTCATTTACTAGTCAGTGTAGCTGGTCTCACAATTTCATATGGAAATATTGTATTTGAAAATACGTGATTTCATAATTTTGTTCACAGCATGGGTGAACAGCGATCTAAGAGCTACCAGATGGAATAATAACCCATGATCATCTATTTTATTCCTGAGAGGAAAAATGAGGGTGCTTGAAAACAGACCGATCAACTCACTAATGTTTCAAAAAAGGTCTTATTAAAAATGAATAAAATTTCATAAAAATTCCAGTGGTGTTTAATTTAGGTAATATTATTACCGCCTCACAGAAACGGAAGCACTCAACCGTGTGACAGGCCACTCTTCACACTTAGTACTGTCATAGGATTTTTCAGGTCCTCAAATAGGGCAAGAAATACCAAAAATCACCTTTTTTTTTGATCAAAAAGAAGCTGAAGGAAAAGCAAGGGACGCAATGTTGACTACATAAACAGAAGCACAAAAATGACAACACAAACGAAACTGAAAACACATTGAGGGTACCAATTTGCTGATTAGAATTTTCCTGGGATGTTGTTGCTTTAAAACTACAGAACAAACCGTAAACTGTTCCTCTCTGTGACTCATGGCTCCAGACTGACAACTGTCATGTTTCCATGGCAGAGAGAGGCACTTCCTTTTTTTTTTTTGGTTTTCAGATGCTAAGGCTCTTTAGTGAGCAGCAGAAAACCAGGTCAATGTGAATATACAGACTGATGAACGATTTAGACTGAGATGGCAGAAAATCAAACCCCAGTTTTGGACTTCGGTCTAACAGCAAATTTAACATGGAGGTACTGATTAAAGTAAAAACTCCCTGTTTCAAGAGGTTTATTCATTTTTTTTATAAAAAGGCTATTAGTAACTGAATGAGTTTACAGTTCTGAGTAACTGCATGTATGGTCTATAGTAAACAACCTGAACAGCCGTTCTAAATGAGTTCTTTATGTTCAGCTTCTAGAAACTTGTAATTACATTTGAGGCAGGACATGTGATACCGAGAGATATTAAGCTATTCAGCCCCGACTGCCACTCGAATTCAATGAGGGCAGTCCAGCAAGATCCGTGGAACACATGAGAAAATCACTGCAATTAATCATCTCTCAGAGTTGAACTGAAGAAAGTTTTTCCTTAAAAACAAATAGATTTAACTCCTTTTTCATTAGTCCTGGGTTTTTAAAATAATTTTGTGATGGGGTTGCATTTTCAGCAGCAATTAATCTTTTTAGCCTTACATTTTCTATCTTGCTTGGTCATGTTAGAAAACTATAAACATAATTTCAGTTTGAAAAGTGGAGAACTGTGAAAAATGTTTCAAAAAGCGTATTTTTAATTTTTCACGACTCTGAAATCAAATGTGGGGCTACTTCAAGAATTACTCCCCATCTTGAGTTATGAAAGGGTGATCTAGGAGAAGACATAGATGCTTCAGGAAATGGCTAGGAATGTGAATATAAACCATTTCTGAATAAATACTTGGTGTTTTAGATGTATTTGTTAACAAAAATATGGCAAATTAGTCCCGACTAGTATAGCTCAGTGGATTGAATGTGGGCCTGTGAAGCAAAGGGTTGCCGGTTTGATTCCCAGTCGGGGCACATGCCTGGGTTGCTGGGCCAGAAACATCATGCATGTCCCCCCACCTCCAGTGGATGAGAGGCAACCATACATTGATGTTTCTCTCCCTCTCCTTCTCCCTCCTGTTCTTTCTTTTTATAAACAAACAAACAAACAAATCTTTAAAAATACGGCAAATTAAAAAAATTCCATTTCCAGATGGGTTTTAAAATCTAACAGTTTGCTAATAATTCTAGCAACCACAAATATGTGATCAATTTTCTCATTCTTTCCATCCTTCATTTGTTATTAAAAAAAAAAAAAAAGGCTCATTGAGACTCACTTCATTCTCCAGCTAATGACAGTGAGCAGTAAGAGTCTGAAATTTCTTCTTTGTACTTAGGACTATACATCATTCAATTTATATTCTAATCCTTTAGATCAGAATTAGGTTCAACCTGATTCCTTTTGGTCTTGGCTCTCTTGAGCCCTGACAATTATAATTGAAGTCATCCCTCTCCCTACAAGCCTGGGCCCCTGGCACCAGCTGATGCCAGAGAGCCATGCGGAGGAGGGGGAGAGCCGTGCAGGGGTGGGTGAGGAGTGGCCCGGCTGTCACAAACCACAGCACAGGCTGCCCAAACGGGTCATGGCCACGCAACTGGACTCTTCACTGTTCTTCAGGCATGTACCTCATTGCTTGTTTTTGCTGTTTGCACATGTCTTTTCCTCTATTTTCTCCAATTTCAGCCTTTTGAACTTCCAACCATTCTATAAAGCCCAGCTCAAACCATTTTTCTTCATTAAAACTTCTTTAGTTTACCTTCTTCACCTGCCTCCAGAGGTAATTTCTTCTCTTTAAATTTCTCTTTACTTGTCATTTTCTTTTGGTGTATACCTAAAAGTGTGTGTGGTAGCTCATTTATCCTACTAGATTGTAAGTTCTTTGAATAATATTACTTCATTTTAAATATATATTTTATTGATTATGCTATTACAGTTGCCCCAATTTTTCCCCCTTTGCTGTCCTCCCCCCAGAAGATTCCCTCCAGAAATCTCCACCCTGCCTCCCACTTAGTTCATGTCCATGGGTCGTGCGTATAAGTTCTTTGGCTTCTCCATTTCCTATACTGTTCTTAACCTCCCCCGGTCTATTCTGTACCTACCCATTTGTACTTTTAATCCCTGAAACTTTTCCCCCATTTGCTTCCTTCCCCATCCCAACTGGTAACCCTCCAAATGATCTCCAGATCTGTGATTCTGTTTCTGTTCTGCTTGTTTGCTTAGTCTGCTGTTTAGATTCAGTTGTTGACAGTTGCGAAGCTATTGCTATTTTAATGTTCATAGTTTTGACCTTTTTCCTTAAATAAATCTTTTCCATATAAAAGGATTTATAACATTAAATAAATAACATTTCATATGATAGTGGCTTGGTGATAATGAACTCCTTTAGCCTTACCTAGTCTGGGAAGCACTTTTTCTACCCTTCCATTCTAAATAATTGCTTTGCTAGATAGAGTAATCTAGGTTGTAGGTCCTTGCTTTTCATCACTTTGATACTTCTTGCCAGTCCCTTCTTGCCTGCAAAGTTTCTTTTGGGAAATCAGCTGAAAGTCTCATGAGAACTCCTTTGTAGGTAACTCTCTGCTTTTCTCTTGCTGCTTTTAAGATTCTCTCTTTATCTTTCACCTTTGGCATTTTAATTATGATGTGTCTTGGTGTGATCCTCTTTGTGTCCATCTTGATTGGGACTCTCTGTGCTTCCTGGACTTGTGTGTCTATTTCCTTTGCCAAATTTCAGGAGTTCTCTTTCATTGCTTTTTTCAAATAAGTTTCAATTTCTTGTTTTTTCTCTTCTCCTTCTGGCACTCCTATGATTCAAATGTTGGTATGTTTGAAGTCGTCCCAGAGGCTTCTTACCGTATCTTCGTTTTTTCTTTTTTTATTCTTTTTTCTTCTTGCTGTTTTGATTGAATGTGTTTTTTCTTCTTTGTGTTCCAAATCATTGATTTGATTCTCAGTTTCAACCACTGCACTGTTGATTCCTTGTAAATTTGTCTTTATTTGACTTAGTGTAACCTTCATTTCTACCTGGGTCTTTTTTTTTAAGCATTTTATTTATTTATCTTTAGAGGGGAAGGGAAGGAGAGAGGGAGAGAGGGAGACAAATATCAATGTGTGGTTGCCTCTGGTGCGTCCCCTGCCGGGAACTGGCCTGCAACCCAGGCATGTGCCCTGACTGGGAATTGAAACGTGACCCTTTGGTTCACAGGCCCACGCTCAATCCACTGAGCTACACCAGCCAGGGCTACCTGGGTCTTTTTTATGCTATTGAAGTACCCAATGATTTCCTTGAGTATCCTAATAACCAATGCTTTGAACTCTGCATTTGATAGATTCTCATCTCCATTTTGTTTGGTTCTTTTTCTTCAGTTTTGCTCTGTTCTTTCATTGGGGTCATGTTTCTTTGTCTCCTATTTTTGGCAGCTTCCCTGCATGTGTTTCTATGTATTAGGTAGAGCAGCTTTGACTCTCTGTCTTAGTAGCATGGCCTAATGTAGAAAAGTGCACTGCAAGTTGGACAGGGTGGAGCCTTAAGTAATTGCCAGGGCAGGGCAACCTGTCTGAAACAGGTTGATGGAGTCTCAGATATAGTATCGCCACCCTGTGGCTCTGTGTAGGAGAGGGCTTAGAAAAGGGACAATGGCCACTGCCTGGTCTCTGGAGTTTTAAAAGTCTGGGAAGAAGCTGTCCACAGGCACTCTCCTTGATGCCAGACACTTCAGTTTCTCCCTGTACACCACTGGTACACTTTCAGCTGCTGCCCTGGTGCTGGAGCCCAGAGGGAGAGAGTCCGAATAAGTCCTAAGTTTGTTGAGGGAGATGCCTGAGGTTCCCACAGTTTCTTTCATCACCCAATCCCCCATTGGTTTTATCAGCCAGAAGTTATGGGGACTTATCTTCCTGGCACTGGAACCCTGGGCTGTGTGGTCTGGTGTGGGTTGGGATCCCCTGCTTCTGAGGCGTCTCTCCTGGTTTTTATCTACCATGTGTGGGTGTGGGACCACCCATTCTGTATCTCTGTGTCTCCATTCTCCACCCCTCCTACCCATCTGGATCAATGGGACTTCTTTACTTTCTTGGTTGTTGGGCCTCTATGCAGCTCAATTTTCTGATGATTCTGGGTGCTGCTTTTTTTATAGTTTAGTTGTAATTTTTCCTGCGGTTGTGTGGCAAGCCATGTTTACCTATGCCTCCATCTTGACTGGACTAATTTTTTTCAACCTTGGATAATGTTACTTATTATTTATCATTGTACCTCTTGGAGAATTATGTTTGCTGCCTTTAAAGCAGAAGGTGCCTTATAATTATTCATTGACAGATTTGAGAGAGAACAAATGCAATATTGATAATATATATGTATATCTGGCATATGGATTTTATTTTTACTTTTATTTTCTCTTCGATCCTACAAGTGGCAAAAAAATGCTCATATCAATTAGAGTAAAACAACTGAGACTGAAATTTAGTTCTTTATGTTAAATTTGTGGCACTAATTTTTCTAGTGGCAGCTTGGGAAGTCACCAACACAGACATAACGTCATTGCAAACCAGGAGGCCAAGCAGAGCTGTGGGAAAGAGAGCCCATGTTCAAAAGGAAATAGCCAAAATAATAGAACGGAGGGTCTAGAAATCACCACCATGAAAGCCTTTTTTGTGGTCTCATTTTCCCCAAGGTTGCTCTGGTATGAAAGTCCTTCTTTAAGGAGATAACATAAAAAGAAATAAGTGGTGGCAAAAAAAAGGAAAAAAGAGAAAAAAAAAAGGCCTACTCTTGCAATGGCCTTGTGTGTTCCTCGGCTGTTTCCATGTAATGTTTATCTAATAAATAGCATTTCAGTGTTGAACAGTGGAGCTGTGTCTGCTCTCCTGTGCCAAGAGGCTGGACCTCCTTCAGGTCTTGCCATACTCTTACTGCTGAAAAAAAGTTCTGTTTTAATGAAAAGAGATACTATGTGACTGGAGCCAGCACCAGTGATGGCTGCTTAACAGTTTCATACCTCTGGGTCATGTAGAAATCTTCACACAGAGTCACAAGTTCTTCTCTGTGTGCGTATGCATGCACACATGGAAAAGCATAATTTTAGTAAAAACTGATAGTATGTCAATAATAACAATCACCCATGTAACAGATTTTTGAAATATAATTCTATGTAATTGCAGTTGACTCTTGAACACTGTGGGGGTTAGGGGAGCTGATGCCCCTGTGCAATGGAAAATCCATGTATAACTTTGACTCCCCCAAACTTAACTACTAAAATTAACCACTAATAGTCTATGGTGGACAGGAAGCCTTACTGATAACATAAGCAGTTGATAACACATATTTTGTGTGTTATATGTAGTATATATTGTATTCTTACAATAAAGTAAGCTAGCGAAAAGAAAATGTTATTTAAAAATCATAAGGAAGAGAAAGTACATTTACAGTATTTATTAAAAAAATTCATGTATATGTGGACTCATGAAGTTTAAACCCATGTTGTTCAAGGGTAAACTTCTTTCTTGTACTAAACTATTTAAGAGGGAAAGTCATTTCTGATGTGTATTGGTGCATCTGTGTTATAACTGAGGGAATATTTTGTCATTAAAAGAAAGTAGAGCCCTGGCTTGTGTGGCTCAGTGGATTGAGTGCCAGCTAAATGTTGCTGGTTCGATTCCCAGTCAGGGCACATGCCTGGGTTGTGGGCCAGGTCTCCAGTTGGGGGCATGCAAGAGGCAACAAATCGATGCACCTCTCACACATTTAATGTTTCTCTCCCTCTCTTTCTCCCTCCCTTCCCCGCTCTCTAAAAATAAATAAAATCTTAAAAAAAAGAAGTAGAAAAGACTAACATATGGTTGCACGGTTTTAAAAAATATGCTAATTTCAGAAGAGAGGAAGTGCACCTATGTCCACTTACCCACTGCAACCTTAGACAATCAACACAGTCAAATAGTATCTGAGTTATTTTTGAGAATGAATCCAGGAATATAGTCTCTCAACTCAATTACTCTCCAGTGGAGGGAAATGTTTCTTGAGAAGAGTTAGGTGGATTTTCAACATGGCAGACTGACATGACAGGGCACGTCAGGTGGGGACTGAGGTTGAAGAGGAAAAATGTAGTACATTAAAAGTTGCCTCCACAACAGATTGAAATATAGGGACATAGTCTTGTGCATTTAATCTGTCTCTAAGCTCAGAAGGAAGTGTTCATGTGGTTCTAAGGCAATGTTTGTACTCTGAGGAAGAATGTGGATTTAGTGTATGGACCAAAGAGTTTCAGGCTGGACGATAGTAAAGAGAAACTTGGAAGGGGATTTAGTTCAAGTGTTATCATCATCAGTCTGAAAGTTCTTAATAAACTCTTGCATATTCATTTACACATTCCAGTCTTTAAAAAACTATTAAGTGTCTTCCGAGAGCATAGGATAGCTACCCTGAAATAAAAAGGTCTTATCCTCCAGGAACTTAAAATTTGGTTTAAATTATGGATCTAGTTATGCATAGTCCACACGCTATGCAACTGGGGCTTACTTTAATGAATTAATTAAAGTAATTCATTAATTAGGAGGGGCAAAAGGGCTGAATTTTATTTTTAGTCCTACAACATCCAGGTTCTAGCAATCAGCAACCTATTTCATGTAAAGTTGGCATTGCAGCAGAATTCCACTGCAGCCTGAGTGTGTGTTCATGTATTTAATGAGCATCTCCTACATTCATTCAATAAATACATGCCTACTATGTGCCAGACACAATCCTACACACTGGACAGCATGAACAAGCAGTTCAGCTACTTCCTTCCACTGAGTTCACATTCTGGGGGTAGAATAGTGATGATAGCCTCCAAATTATCCCACAAAGTGTGAGAGAAACAGCTCCTTAAAGGAAAAGTTAGATGCTGGGCCACAAAAAGAGGGAAGAAGTACACAGGAAGTGAAAGTGACAGAAGTCTATTAGAGTCCTCACCTAATGTTCAGTTGGACAGATTTCGTATCTGTCATCTAGCCTTTGAGTTGCTGGCCCTGTTGTTTTCCTGTCCTCTTCCTGGCTTAGCACATGCCTGGGAAATCCTCAAGGGTGTGTCCCTCTGGCTTTAACCCTCTTTTTTATATCCTTCCCCAGGGGACAGTCCTTATTCCTGTGTGTATTGGCCATTCCGGCAGGCTGTGCAAGTGAGAACAGGGGTTTGGGGGTGTGGGGGTGGCAGCAGGGTGAGTGGAGATGGGGTGGGGGAAGGGAGGAACTCCTTGTAAGCGAATTAGGACAACTTGACAAACAGATGATAGGAAAGAAAGTCCAATAAATGGCAGTAACTTCAGTGGGAAACTAAATTGTTCTAAATCAGGAAGAAATTAAGGAAATACTATTATTTTTTAATGAATACAAAGTAAAGAATAAAATGTTATGAAAGAAAGGGATAGGAAGAAAAGTCTATGGCAAAGACTGGCCCCAGGACCACACTAACAGCATCACCCAGAAATTGGTTTAAAACTCTGCCCTTTTTGGAAATATTGAGGACGCAGGCCTCCGGATAATCTGATGCAGGACATTTCTTAAACCTTTTGTTCTAGAGGATGATGGGTCTTACCCAACTGCAAGTCATGTCTTCTTTTTAAATAAGGTGCTGGTGCTCATCTTTCATTAATTTGTAAAATGCTTCCTCTCTAGTCTCTTCTTTCTATTCCTCCTTCTGTATTTTTCTGCAGTTCTGATCTGTAGCCCTTGCGCCTCTCACCAACTGCCAAGGTGCAGGTCAATAAATAGAGCTAGAAACAAACAAGGAAAAGGAAAACGAATGCTTGCTCTTTCTCCAGTGTAGAGCAGCAATGAGGCATCACTTGAACTCGTCCAAACCTTAGCTTGTGAACTTGCTGAGAACTTGCTCAGAGAAATGGATCAGCCATGTATTTGGGCAGACAGCTAGAGGAGAGAGAGATTGCATAGTCTTTGCTGTGCACTATCTTACACAGACACAGAGACAAACAAATACTGTAGCAATCAAGCATTGAAGTTTCCAAAATTAAAGAATAATATTAAAACTTAAAAAAAAAGCAGATAACATGCTAATAGTTTTGACCTGGCAAATGTGCAGAAATATGTTCAATGTGAAGGAAAAAATTACCAGGTTGGAGCAAAGAAACAAATAACAGTGAACAGAAATGATACTCATGTACCAGGACCTGATCGAAGTGCTTGATGTAGATGAACTTACTCAATGCTCTCAATGGCTCTATGAGTTACATACTGCTAGCAGGTCCATGTCAAAGATGAGGACGAGGCACCAAGAGGCACTACCAGGAATCAGATAGTAGAGCCCAAGAACCTATGCTGTCAGCTCCTCCCTGCTGCTGATCACTCTTCAGCTGTATCTCTAAGCAGAATTTAGTGATACTATTATAGCTTAAGCAGACCCAGGACGGGTGAAGAGCAGGATGGGATGAGGCAGAGCAGAGATACCGAAGGAAACATGGAGACAGGAGGAGTGGGGCTGGATGGACAGGAGCAAAGAGGAGCAGAAGCAGAAGGAAATGACAAGGAGTCAAAGAAGACGGATCTAGAAATGGGCCAATGAAGTTCATGGGCAAGAATGAAAAACAGAGAGGCTGAGACAGAGTGGAGGGGATAGGACCCAGATTTGGAGATGGGAGATTTGGGGGAGTTCAGGTGATGATGAGAGGAGAAGGAGCCGAAGGGGGGGGGGGGACACAGGACCGAAAGGTAGGCAGGAAGGAGCTGGGCCAAGGAGAGATGAGTTGAGAAAAAACGGACCTTGGTCCAGCAAGATAAAAGAGGGAGAAGAGAAAAAGAAAGGACAAAAGGAAAAGAGAAGGTCCCTGCTGGATCGTCCCACATGCCATCTTGCCCTGCAGTCTCCTGCCAGAAGAA
Organism: Anoura caudifer; assembly: GCA_004027475.1. Classification (NCBI taxonomy): domain Eukaryota; kingdom Metazoa; phylum Chordata; class Mammalia; order Chiroptera; family Phyllostomidae; genus Anoura; species Anoura caudifer. Next base: position 186,760 of record PVKU01002519.1, on the reverse strand, counting down.
TGCAGTGAAATCATCGTGTTTTTCAGACAGAGCATGCTATCAGTGCCCTGACACAGACACGAGCACATTCATTAATAAAACAAAAATGCTTGAATCCAGTCCCAGTGCCTCTTCATTTTATCTGTTCTGTTCCCACCTGCTCATGAGCTTTCCTTTCTTATAGTCAAGACAAGAGACCAAGCCAGACTGACAGACATGTCCCAGACCCATCAGTGGGGCAAGCAGAGGAAGCCACAGGCAATACACAACTGTTTTTCATTGCCTTCAGAGGACCATTTAAACGACTGAGAACACAGCCCAATTCGGTGCACTAGGAGCACATCACGCGGCCGCTGCCTCCTCAGCTCCACAGGCTCTCAGTTGCTCGTCACTGGCATGTGGGAACCGTGTTGCGTTTACCTGGTTGGCCTCAATTCCCCAGTGTCTAAAAGAATGTGATTTAAGAATCAAAGGGATGGAGTGAAAGACAATTTAGAAATGTTTTGCTTATTGACCAGACAGGTGAGCAGTCTTCCTTGCAAATGGACTGCCTCCTGGATAACATCCAAATGCAAAGCCTTGCTCTTCAAATCTATCCCTCACACCTCAAAGTTTTCCCAAACCTACCTGATATTAGTGATCACATTGAGTGCTTATGTAAAGAAGAACAAGTTTTGCCAAAAATGGATTTTGGGGATTCTAAATCAGTAAGTCTAAGTGGACCAATGAATCAATTTTTAAAAAATCCCCCATAGATACACGCACAGCCAGGCAAATAACATTTTTGATATGATGTGTTTGGGAGGCACTGATGCACCCTGTGCACCAGCTGAAGTACATTTCTTTTTGCTCAAACACTTCCCACCGGTTTCCTACCCTACACTTTCCATCACATGGAAATGCTGACCTCTATATTCCCCAGCTTCTGCCCACCACATACCATTCCTTTCCGTGGAAATCCTAGCCATTTTTCAATGAGTAGGATTTCTTGACCTTACCAGTTGAAAGAGGTCCCTTTCTCTCTGTTCTCACATGCAATTCAGTTGGAATTCATCTCAACAGCATTGCTCACATTCTACCTTGGGTGAAGGGTAGAGTACCCATCATGTCCTCTTCACTAGGCTGCCAGCTTGCTGAAGGTAGTAACCATGGCTCCACATAGGTCCGTGGATATAAAATATTTGGCTCCATGCTTGGGACATCGTATCTCCTCTGAAAGTATTCTTCCCCTCTTCCCTTCCTTTCCCCCTTTTCATGTCTCTTCTGTCCATGGCAATAGGCTTTGCATATGGTATGCTGCCTATGTTATGTAAATAAATAAATAAATAAATAACTGAAACAGGAACCTTGGAGGCTTTTGTTAATTTTTATTACTTTTTTGATCTAGATGCAACACACTGAGAAAAAAGTATACCTGGAGGCATTTAGCATGAAGAATGGAGATGTTTTTAACTTTCTCTATAGGCAGGTCAAAATCACAACCTTATGAGTTTGGGTCAGTTAATTTGGGGATATTTTTAGAATAAGCAAGAATTCAATTGAGTATATAGGATGTATGCAAAACTCTTCTGAGAACTAAAGAAGGACACTAAATAAATGTGAAAAAGTTTCTCCTATCTTTGTCAATAGAGTTTTGTTTACAAATAAAGAAATGTAATATCAAATATCTTCTGATATGGTTCTATTTTCTCCGAATTGTTTCAGATTTCTGTTTGCTTCTATTTGTCTAGTGTATCTTTAGATCAAATACAGTTTTACTTCCATAACAATAGTGCCAAGGAAATTAATATTTCTTACCAATTTTTATAGCAATTTCTCTTAGTGGAAATTTCAGTCTATGTGCCAGTCATCACCAGGTGTTCCTCCTGTCATAGAAGAGCTTATTTCGTTCGCTTGCTTTAGGTGACACGGTTACCCTATGAATCTTTTAACCCTCTGATCACTCTCTAGCTCCTTGAGTTGAAATTAAGTTTCCTTCAATTCCATCTTGATGTGTAATCCTGGCTTTGCAAGGTCCTTCCTGTAAAATATCAACTTAATTGGATAATGATCATTCATCTATGTATTATTTTTTTTTTGAAAAAATCCCTTATACAACTGGATGCAATTTCTTCAGAAATCAAGGAGTCTACCTGGGAAATAAATGTCTTCCAGATACACTTTTGAGATTGTGTTCTAGTATTGTGATATAAAACTACAAAATAGCCACATTCTGATGTTGATTGTGCAACTATGACCACATGATAGCAAGGATAGATTCACATTTAAGAAAGCACCTTTAAAAATGTACTCAATTATCTAAATGTTTCTTAACATCCAGATGTTTGGCATTACATGGACAAAACATCTGGATAGCAATGAAATGTTTTTAATTATCACTAGGATATTTTGCTTCCTATAAGACTGTATAAGAATCTTAAACATATTATCAAATTTTTCTGATAATCACCTCTACAGCCAGTGTAATCAAGGTCAAGGAAATCTCAAACCTGAATTGTTTCCTGCTTTTAACAATGCTCATGTTGTTGGCACTGACCTAGCGTGAATGCACAGCTTGTACATTTCTTTTGAATGCATTGCATTCCAGTCTCGAAAGTGAGGGCTTTAAATAGCAGCTTATCATTGTGTCAGAATTCCTTAATGCTTTTACATGAGAAAGAAGGCATATAAGGAAAGTAAGAAATTGAACTGCTCCAGACCATCACACTGCTATTTATGTGGTAAATAGAATACACAGTGACCTGTAAGAATCATAATTGTTTAGCTGTACAAGACAATTGGTACATTTAAAAGATGAGTTCTTTAGAAATTGGTTAAGCAAAAAGATTCATGTGGAGCTAGTGCTAATGTCTTTCTGTTGCATAATGTCAGATGTTAAAAACTTTTATGCATATGGCTGGTGGCATTATATAAAAATAGAATCTTAGTGCAACTTGATCACCAACCAGGCAACGTTACCAAAGGTGGAGGCAAGTAACAAGTGACAATAATTGTGGCTATGAAGCTTTAAAAAAAAATGCAACCTGGTGAACTCTCTTCAATTAGCAATCAGCCTCCTTTCATTCTTTTGAATTAAAAATAGAGAAGAAAAGAGGGAAAAGACCCACAAATATTTTACCTCAATTAATTTCAACAGAACATTGGAATGTATGTGTCAGACTTGGCCATTATTAAATTTTGTATGTAATTATAGCAAAACATCTTCCAGGATCTTGAAGCAATCATTTTCATTTTTATTCCTACTTCTGACTAAAAATTACCATTTCAAATTTCAATGAGTAATCCACATCAATTTTCAATGTTCAAGAAGTCACAGAGACTTAGCGATTGAACACAATCCACAAAAATGCTCAGGTGGACTATACGTGGTGCTTGGACAGGAGGCTGCGGTGTTAGCGCTGCTTTATTTAGAATGACACTGACAGTGACTGGTGCGGGGGAGGGGGATAATGGGGCAAAGAAGGGGAAGGGTTGTCAAGGAACATGTATAAAGGACCCACGGACAAAGACAATGGGGGTGGGGGGGACTGAATGCAGGAGGTGGGGGTGGGCAGGGTGAGGGAGAGTAATAGGGAAAATGGGGACAACTGTAGTGGCACAACAATAAAAAGAGACTTCACACACACATGCAAATAATGACACATATATGGCAAACGGAAAAAAAATATGTATACTTTACCACTCCTTAGATATATCTGTATGACTAAAGTAGCATCTGAGACTGAATATTCTGTGTTGAACAAAATAACCCTTTTGTGTCCTTGTGGGTACAAGAGAGCTCAGAGTCCTTCCCCAGAATGCAGACTCGTTGAGGGCAGAAGTATTATTTTCATGCCTTGCTGCTGCTCTCCCCGTGCCTAGAATAGTACCTGGCACATAGTAGGTGCTCACTAAATATTTGTTGAATGTTTGAGTGAATTCAATCATTCAGTAAATATTCTTTGTGAGTGTGCTTATGATGAGACACAGCTGGATATCAAGGGAGATGCAAAAACTGGATGAACAGCCCAGGTCCATGATGAAGCTGGTCTATCAGACGAAAAAGACATGAACAAAACTCATTGGGAAACAAGTCAGTGAGGGTTAAATATCACAGGAGTGATGCTCAAAAATAGTATACTAGCATACTTGGCCTTCAGGGAAAAAGAAAGCCCTTCCAACCAGGTGACCACAAAAAACATCATCTCCTGTTCACATTCTAGATAATTAAAACACAGCAAAGAAGATAGGTAGCCCTGGTTCCTTCTCAGAAAAGAGAAAGGTGAAAGCAACCTAGAAAGATGGTAGAGAGAAACTTCAGGAAAGCTAGTCATTTGTATGTGGACATTTTAGGGGGAGGGAAAAGGGACTCGTGAGATTTCACTCAACCATATGAGCAGCCGTTTCATTGTTTTTATCTGTTATAGGATCTTTAAACTTCTGATTTCTGAAAGGGGCTATAGCAGAAGTGCTAAATACATTGACGGAAGCTGTTGTAATACTGGCCATCAAACCGGAAGGAGGAAATATAGATTCTCATAGGAGTTCCAGTCCAGTTTTTCCAGACTCCAGAGGTGGGATGTTTGCCTCAGAAATGAAACTTTTGGGTGGTCATCCCAGACAAGCCAGAAAGCCTTTTGAGGTTCTCCAATTGCTACTTATCATTCACCATAATTCTTCTTAAAATTACAGGTTTATCTGATATGATCCTTGATCTATTATGTTCTTTACACATATATCAATTTTTCTATTTTACAGTTGCACTAGAAGTGATCTCAAGTTGTAGATTTTAAACCAGGAAAGTAAATCTAAAAAATATTACAAAAATTACTACTGAATTATATATATATCTTTTATATAACTGTCTCTTGACTCATTTAATTAGATTAATACAGTGAGATAAGTTAAAATATAAGTTAACTGTGGCTTTTTCTGTGACTAGTAAAAAGCCTTCCCTGAGACTTGCTAACCTCTTGCTGTGTGCCATTGCTGACGATTCCGTTATAAGGTCGGTTTGATGCTAGCTACTCTGAGTTCCTGGCAGTTTAGGCTGCGGTCATTGTTTCAGGTACACAGACCAATCAGAAGAAAAGACAACCAACAGCCCAAGCGCTATAGGACTGTCACACTTTGTCTGCTTACATTTTCACGATGCTCTTTGGAAGACATCTATTCAGGCACCGTTAATGCTTAACGTATACCAGGTATCATGCTGCAGAGCCCCAGGCTTGTTTTCCTCCCTTCAGTTTTGGGAAGAAAGAACGCCAGTCTCCTTCTAGTCTTTGCTTGCTTCTGTGGGCCGAGACAGCACCCCAATCTAAGCTACATCTAAGCAACACACACTCTTGGCTCAACACAAAACCATCCCTACACTTCCTGTACTTTTGTATAGAAAGACACCAAGTACTGGCTCTCCCCCAGGGTGAATATTCAGAGCAGTGAATAGGAACACACTGAGTAACACAAATTATCGATGGCTGCTTCTTTGAGGAAAGATTACTCTTTTGCTTTGTTTTTAGATGGGCGAGCTCAGAGGCACTAAAAGTATCTTTTCTATAACATTACTAGAATAGGTGTAATGGAAAATGGTTCTGCAATTTCTTACAATTATTTTTTATTTTATATTATTTGATACATTAACAGTACGACCCAGCTATCCGAACTCTTAGGTATTTACCCAAGATAAATGGAAACTTATGTTGATGCAAAAATGTGGCACACTTCTGTTTGCAATAACTAAAGCTGGAGATGATCCAAATGCCCTTCAATGAGTGAATGGATAAATCTCCATCCAGTGGAATACTACTTAGTAATAAAAAGGAACAAACTATTGATACAGGCAGCAACTTGGATGAATCTCAAAGGCATTATGCTGAATGAAAGAAGCCGGTCTCAAAAAGTTATATGCTGTATGATCCCACTTAAATGACATTCTCAAAAAGTACACATAGCTATAGAGAATAGACCATTGTCACAGGTTAGGTTGTGAGGGGAGAGGACTGACTGAGAGAGTAACCGAACTGTTCTGTATCCTGATTGTGGTGTTGATTAACAAAACCCATACAAGTGTTAAAATTCATAGGATGGTGCACCCAAAAAGTCATTGTTATTCTTTGTGAATTTAGATACACACACACATCAGCAGCAGCAGCAGCAGCAGCAGTAGCAGCAGACCAGGGAGAGAACTTGGACTATAGGGGTCAATGGATCCCACAACCACCTGCAAGCTCTCCAGCTGCTCCTGGAATGAAGTTGATGGGACAGCTGCCATTTTTCTGGATAGAGACAGAGCCATGTAGAATGACCATGGCTTGAGGGACTCCAGTGATTACCTGCCATTACCCTTCATCCTTCCTTAATTCTTAAAATGGTTAGCATTACAGCTCTCCTAGTTTTAAAGCAGGTGTCTTCATCGAGCTATTCTAATATAAATATGTTAACTAGGAAAAAGTCCATTAACACCTTAGTAAGAAAGAGGTTCCTCAGATGAAGTAGACAGAGAATTCTAGGAAAACAGTACACAAGGCTGCTGTGATTGTTGGAAGCACAGGGAGGAACAGACTGGAACAAGGGAGGCTCCTAATAAAGGCCACCGCCACCAGTGAGGGCGGTTCCCTAAAAAATGGGACAAGGCAGCTGTGTGAATACAATTCATTTTCCATAAACATAAGTGTCAGGTCTGTGCTAATCAATATTAAATGAATTCCAAGCTGACAGAACAGGAAATTCTAGCTATTGAAATGGGGTTACCAAAATTGCTTTTTCTTTTTTTCTTTCTTTTTAAAAAAATTTTATTCATTTATTTTTAGAGAGAGGAGAAGAGAGGGAGAAAGAGAGGGAGAGAAACACTGATGCATGCTCAAGAGATACATCAACTGGTTGTCTTGCACATGCCCCCAACTGGAGACCTGGCCTGCAACCCAGGCATGTGCCCTCACCAGGAATCGAACTGGTGACCTATTGGTTCACAGGCTGGCACTCAGTCCACTGAGCTCCACCAGCCAGGGCCAAAACTGCTTTTTCAAAACATGTTAACCTCAGAGAGGGTTGTTACTCACACATAATTTGTATTTATTTAAAAAAATTGTTGTGTATATTTGATTGATTATGCTATTACAGTTGCCCTAATATTTTCCCGTTTGCTCTGCTCTGCCCAGTACCCTCCTTTCCTCCAACAGTCCCCCCACCCTTAGTTTATGTCCATGGGTCGTGTGTGTAAGTTCTTTGGCATCTCCATTTCCTTTGCTATTCCTAACCTTCCCCTGTCCATTTTGTTCCTACCAATTATGCTTCTTAATCCCTGCACCATTTCCCTATCCACCCCCTTCTCCCTCCCAGCTGATAACCCTCCAAATGGTCTCTATACCTATGATTTTGCTCCTGTTCTGTTGTTTGCTTAGTTAGTTTTTTTTTTCTTAGATTCAGTTGTTGATAATTGTGAATTTGTTGCCGTTTTAATTTTCATGGTTTTGATCTTTCTTTTCTTAAATAAGTCTCTTTAATATTTCATGTAATAAGGGCTTGGTGATAATCAACTCCTTTAGCTTTACCTTGTCTGGGAAGCATTTTATCGGCCTTTCCATTCTAAATGATAGCTTTGCTGGATAGAGTAACCTAGGTTGTTGGTCCTTGCTTTTCATCACTTTGAATATTTCTTGCCAGTCCCTTCTGGTCTGCAAAGTTCCTTTTGAGAAATCAGCTGAAAGTTTTATGGGAACTTCTTTGTAGATAACTCTCTCCTTTTCTCTTGCTGCTTTTCAGATTCTTTCCTTATCTTTAATCTTTAGCATTTTAATTATGACGTGTCTTGGTGTGGTATTCTTTGGGTCCAACTTGTTTGGAACTCTCTGTGCTTCCTGGACTTGCATGTCTACTTCCTTTGCGAAACTAGGGACATTTTGTTTCATTAGTTTTTCAAATAAGTTTTCAATTTCTTGCTCTTCTTCTTCTTCTGGCATCTCTATGATTTGGATGTTGGCACGATTGGAGAGGTCCCAGAGGTCCCTAAGCCTATCTTCATTTTTTTTGAATTCTTGTTTCTTCTTTCTGTTCTGGTTGAATGTTAATTTCTTCCTTATGTTCCAAACCTTTGATTTGGATCCCAGCTTCTTTCCCTTTACTGTTGATTCCCTGTGGATTTTCTTTATCTCACTTAGTGTAACCTTCATTTCTTTCTTTATGGTTTTGCCGTGCTCAATAAGTTCTCTGAGCATTCTGATCACCAGTGTTTTGAACTACGCATCTGGTGGGCTGGCTATCTCCATTTCATTTAGTTCTTTTTTCTGGGGTTTTGTTTTGTGCTTTCATTTGGGCCATATTTTGTCTCCTCTATTTGCAGCCTCTTTGTGTTTGTTTCCGAGTATTAAGTGGAGCTGTTTTTATTCCCTGTCTTAGTAGCGAGGCCTATATAGGAAAGGCACCTGTAAATTGTGTGGGGCAGAGCCTTAGCTAATTGCTAGGACAGGGCAAGCTGCTTCACCACTCTGTGGCTCTGTGTGTGGGGAGGGCTTGGATAAAGGACAGTGCTGGTGCTTGTCTTCTGGAGGTTAGATTGGCACTCGCCCCATTTCTAGTCACTTCACCCACTTCCCGTAGCTATTGCACTGGTGGTAAAACCCAGACTGGGTGGGTTTGAGTACATTCTAAGTCTGTGTGGGCCCTTTAAATGATGAAACCGGCTATTTCTTCCAGTGCCCAACCACCACTGTTTTTTACAGCCAGAAGTAACCAGGGATTTATCTTCCCGGTGCTGAATGCTGGGCTGTGCAGTCTGGCCTGGGGCTGGGATTGCTCACTGTCAAGATACCCCTCTCAATTTTTATCCACCATATGTGAATGTGGGGCCGTCCCTTCCACTGCTGCCCCCTCTCTATGCCACAGCTGCCTCTCTGCCCGCTTACCCTTCTGGATGAATGCGGCTTCTTTAAATCCTTGGTTGTTGGATTTCCGTAGAGCTTAATTTTCTGATGGTTCTGGGTGTTATTAGTTTTGAGACCTGGTTGTAATTCTTTCTGTGGTGCGAGAAGGTGGTGTGTCTACCTACACCTCCATCTTGAACAGAAGTCCCATAATTTGTTTTTAAATGCTGGAGAGAAGATTCTGACCCTTGGCACCCGCAGGTAAACCAAGAAAACCTAGCCCCTGCCCATGGTCCATATGCCATGTTTATGGAATCGAAGTAACTCCCCCCAAGGGCTTCAGTGACATCTGTTCACTTTCAATAAAACCCACACTGTGTCACATGCCTTTGGGCCCTATGTGTCCTGGTCTTTGCCTGCATCTCTGATTTGGTGGCCACCACACTCCCCTTTTTATTCTTGTGTGTCTGACTCTCCTACTATTCCTTAAATACACTAAGCTCACTGGCACCTCAGAGCCTTTGCACTTTCTGTTCCACCTGCCTGGAAACTGTTCCCATAAACCTCATCTTTCCCATCTCAGTTCTAGTGTCACCTCCTCAGAAAGTTTTTTCCTGATCCTCTATTTAATGCAGCCTCCACACACAGTACCCTCTTTGATTTTCTCTCTTGTCCTTGTCACTGTCCAAAATTATTTGCCTAATTGTTAGAGGGTAGTTTATGAGTGCACTGATTCTAGAATGAGGTAGCCTGCTCTGAATCCCAGCATTGCTGCCACTCTCTGTGTGACCTTGGATAAGCAACCTAGCCTCTCTGTGCCTCAGTTTTCATTTGTCAAATGGTGGATAATGAAGGTGCCTCTCTCATTTGTTATTGTTTCAATAGAATCCTTTAACGTATGTGAGCTGTTTAGAATAGTGTTTGGTGCCTGATAAGTGCTGTGTAAGTATTTACTCAGATTACTACCATAAGAGCTCTAAGCTTTTCAGTCAGAGTAGTCCATGCCCCGTCTGGCCAGGCAGACGCGTGGTCCAGCTGCACTATTCCGAGCCCTCCCTCAGAGCTGGTATGGAGGGGAAAAGAGGACTACTCTCCTGTGGTAAGTTCGAGAGCTAAGATCAGGTACATCAGAGGTTGCTGGGGAGTGTAGAGACTTCCATTTGGAGAAAGAAAGCATGCCTGGAAATGAAGCTTAGACTACAGAAAACAAGAGGGGGGGTGATGAAAATTTTTGTTATTATTTGAATTCCTGATTCTAGCCTGCCCCAAACCAAACTACCATTGGAGTTTTTAGTTACTGTATGAGATAATTAAAACTCTTTTTTGCTAAACTTAAGATAAATTGGATTTCTGGCACTTGCGATAGGAAAAGAGTCCAGAAGGACACAAAAGGCATTCTTTTGGCTTATTAAGAATCCGCATCATTCACCCCTTGGTTTTCCTGTTGGAACATCTCCTCCCCTTTCCAAGTCCAAGTGAATGGATGCTGTGATACGTGGCTGGGCCAGTCAACGGATCCCATCTTCTTGGTTATAGTGATTGGTTCAAGGACAGGCACAAAGCCTAATCCAGGTCAAAGAGGCTCAGTTTGGGGATTTTTACAGAAACTGTTGAAAACCTGGAGCTAGCTTTTTTCTGGACTTGCAATGCAGGAGGGTGCCAGCCTGGAGCTGTTGGAGCCGCTATGTGGAAAGGGCCTGTCTGAAAGCAAAGCCCACAGAGAAAATCTGAACATGGGGAGATCTGGGCTGATGACATCAAGGCTCAGAACAGCTGAGGTTAAGAGGTTCCGGAAGCTTAAAAACACATTAAAGAGCACTGTTAATCAGCTGCAGAGCACACGTGTTTAGAATCTCACGAAATCGTAGTCAGTGTAAGCAGGCTTTCCCAATTGTCTCTGTGATCTAAAGAAAGATTTTAGATGCAGCGTTAGCCAAAGGAGAAGTTATTACAGCAATTTGTTCCATTTTGCAGAAGGATTGAGACCATTCCTATTGAAAATTAATAGAATCAGAATTTCAGAGCTAAAACAAACCTTAGTTTATTTGGACTGGAGATTTCTAAACTATGGGCCGTGTAGTTATTATTCCAGGTCCTTTTTTTTTTTTAAATGGATTTTAGGGGATGGCACGGGTATATAAGTGGCCCTTAAGTTCATGTATGCCACACATTTCCCCTATAGATGAAAGAAAGCACATATCTGGGATGTATACATGAATTACAGTTGTTCAAACGTACATGGGTGCTATCCTGAACTTTGTTGAAAATCATGGAAAATCTGGGCTGAAGCACAGTAGCTGTTTATTACTATGTTTCCCAATCAGTATTTGATGAAAGTACTATCAACCTTTGGTAGTAGAAAGGTTCTAAGATTTTTTTTTGATGTTAAAAAATGTCACATAACTGAACATATTTGAAAACACCGACTTGTCCCCAAATGCTGATTTCTATTAATTGGAGAAACGAAGAGGTGACATGATTTGTCCGAACACTTGTAGTGCTCTGCGGTGCTTCTGTCACCGTGCATGGCTGTTGAGAGCTGCCCCGGTGGCGAGGCACCTAAGTGCTACACGGAGAAGAAGTGAAGAGTTTTATTGACCATTGAATCTCCCCCACTCATATCCTTACCGCTGTTGGCCAGGTTCTGGGTGCTGTCTGCTTATCATCTAGGACCCCTTTCTCCTTGCTCTCTGCACTCCTGTCACATGAGTTTCTTGCAAGATTCTGGAAAGGCTCTGCTTTCTCTCATCTCAGGGCCTCTGTTTGTAATGCTCTCTGCCTCTTTCCTTCCCTTAAGTTAATGCCTCCTTTCTCCTTCCCGCTCAGCTGGAGAAGCACCTCCTCAGGCGACAGCTTGCTAATCCTGAAAGCTTGTCCCAGCTCCTGACCAACTCAAGTCCTTCGTTACATGTCTTCCATGCACAGCGCTGCCTTCCTTCCGAGCACTTCTCTCAGCATGTAACTGTGCTCTTGGGCTGAGGTTGGGCAGCTGTGATTCCCCCAGGAGGATGGAAGTGCCCTGAGAGCAGGAACTGTGTTGTTTTTTGCACATCCTTGTCTTTCTGGTACCTGGCAGCTAATGGTTTGTTGTACAAATGAAGCAGACTGCTAAGATGTCTTAAATTCCTACTCTCTGTGCTCCTCTACTTCCATTATGACAGTTTTTAAACATTCTTTTGCCTGATTTCTATTTTTTTCCTGTCCCTGTAACTAGCCTTGAAACTCTTCAAGGGCAGAAACTGTATTGCATTTATCTTTATATCACCAATGTATGTATCTATTTTTGTTCAAAATGTGAATAGAAAGCACACCTGCAAGATTGTGACATAACCAGAAAACTATGTCCTATATACAGCCATGTTCTAAAAATATCCCAGCACATGCTCTGGTGTAATCTGACTCAGATGCTTCATCTCATAGCATTTCAGGAATAGGCCTGTCTTTATATACTGGTTAAAACCCAGGAATTGAATTAGTACATTTAAGCAACTGCTAAGATAAGATGAATACATTACTCCTGAGTTAACTGGAAGCAAAGGCTCCTTAAGCCTGGTGCATTCTATTGCTTCACACAGACCCCCTTCTTTGCTTAACCTTCAGTGAAAGCTAAAGGAATGAAACGACATGTGGCTTGGGAAGACCACCCAAGAATAAGGCTGTTTTTTACCACAATGCATAAGCATATACTTTTGGAGTTACATATTCAAGGATTGAACTCTACCCTAGCTTTGCTACTAACTAGCTGTGTGACCTTAGCTGGCTACTAGCTTTCTTATACATTATTTCCTTCACAGCTAAGCAGAGAGAACAATAGTTGTACCCCATAGGCTGTAGGGAGTGTCATTCAGATGATGCAGGTAAAGAGCTCTGCCCAAAGCCAGGCAGAAGGTTCATGATCATAATCACCCCTTCTTCTTGGGGGGAGGGGGTGGGGAGGGATAGAGCTGGTGTAGCCTGAGTAGGACAAACATCCCAGATTGGGGCAATGCTGCCTCTTTTTCTGCAGCCAGAGCAGTAAATTGGAGAGGATTAAAAAAGATTCCAGGGAATAGAAAACAATGCTGTCCAAACCACTATAGATCATTTATTCTTTTTGTGGGGGGGGGGCAGGGATGGGATGGAGGGGGTGTCAGTGTTTGGGTAGCTTGAAGACTGCCATTCCCATACAACAGTAAGTTTATTCCAATGGGAATAAAGCATTAAAGGACCTTGAGAAAAGAAGATGGAACAGATATATTTAAAACATAACTCAGCACAGATCCTATGCTAAAACATTAATGCCTCAGAGCTTCCTGGCAGCTGCAGATGGTTGGTATTTTTATTGTAGATTTTAAGTGGGGGTCAGGTTTGTGATGTTTTCTTTGCATAATGCTTCACTTACATGCTCATTTCCTCTGAAACCTGATGTTTAATTATTGCCTTTATAAATGATGAGGATTCAGGTTGGGTAATGGACTGAAAGAATGCTGCAGGTTACAAAGTACAACACAAATGTAAAGAGTAATCATTAGCCCTGGCTGGTGTAGCTCAGTGGATTGAGCTTGGGCCTGAGAACCAAAGGATCATGGTTCGATTCCCAGTCAGGGCACATGCCTGGGTTGCAGGCCAGTTCCCAGCGGGGTACACACGAGATGCAACCATACATCAATATTTGTCTCCCTCTCTCCTTCCCTTCCCCTCTAAGGATAAATAAATAAAATCTTTAAAAAAAGAATAATCATTAAAGCTTTCTGACTGCAACTGACTGTCTCCATCAGCTCCTCAGAGGAGTAGAACTCCAGCCTTGAGACTCTACCTGGGGGCTCTTCCTAGAACAATATTTGTTCCTGTCTTTCCCTTGCTTGTAGTCCCTCTGGTCTCAATACCTATTGCAATAATTGTCATTTACTTTAAATTCTTAAGTTTTTGTTAAGTGGTTAAGAAGTCAAATGGTACAGAAAAGCAGCAAATCTTTTCCTGACCCCTTCCTTCTGCAGTTCTGCTCCTCAGAGGAACCACCTTCAACATGTTTAGCTCTTACAGGCCTCTAGTGTTACAGAGCACTTCTCAATGGGTGTCTGATGACACTTTGCCACGATGAGACTCAGCTGCACAATTTCCGGCGAGAATACTGTGAAAGGGACACTGTGTCCTCCTCGGGACTTCACACCAGGAGGCATATAATGTGGTCGAGGAATTGGTCAGTGTCTTCACTGACCGCGGAGCTACTCTTTCATCCTTGCAACTGATAAGCAGTTGATGAGAAGACGCTGTAAGAATGTGTACATATCTGGCTCAGCATCAGACTTTCTCCCCTTGACTGAGCCTCCATTGATGATTTTTGCTTAAACCAGACTTTGCTATGATGGTTACAAGGATGGTGATTTTTTCCCATATCCAGCATGCTCTCCACTTTTATTAACTGATGTTCTATTATACAATACTATGAGGAAGAGCCCTCATCCTCCACCTCCTTCCTTTCCTCTCCCTGCTGGGAGTGAGTCTATTTGAAAGGCTGCTGCTCACATTCAGCGTTGCCAGGTCAGAGAGTGAAGGTGACAGAGGCCAGTCTCCTTTAGACCACGCCCCCTGAATACACACACACACACACACACACACACACACACACACACACACACAGAGCTTAAAGTGGAAATTATGACATAGAAGCCCCTTTCATCTCCTACCACAGGTAGGTAGAAGGTAGCTTTGGGATTGATATTTGTGGTAAGTATATGACTGACTTGTTTAACACTTCAGTGACTCAAATTTGAAAAAAAAAATTTATACAGTGCTTTCAGGATCCATTTATCTCAGGAGTGGTCTGAGACTGCAAGATGAAGAGTTGGGGGCAAACCAAACCAAACCAAACAAACAACCTTGCTAGGATTTGGTTTCTTAGCTTTTGAATTAGAATTTTTCTTGATTGATTCTGCACAATTACAATAAAATACAGAAACAATTTGTGTGCTGAGATTGCTACATGACTGCAGTTACTACTCATGAACCACAGTTTCACATTTTTGTACTTGCATTTTTGTATTTATATTTATTAAAACATCCCTCTTTTTCTCATTGTTTGATCTCTGAGGAACTGAATTTGAACACACAAAGGGCATTATAATTTTATGAATCAAAACCTTATTTTTGAGTTTTCTTTTTTTAATTTTATTTTTCAGTTATAGTTGACATGCAAAATTATTTTATGTTAGTTTCAGGTGATTATATTTCTAATTAAAATGCAAAGGTTAAGAAATCTCAAACTCTAGAAATCATGAACTGAAGCTTAAGCTCCTCATAATGACATGCAAGGCCCTTTATGATCTGATTTCTTCCTGACATTCTCACCTCATGTCCTGAGGCTCCCTGCTTTTTGTCAAACTTCTTGAATACACTGTGGGTTTTTTTTGCTCTCAGGTCTTTGCTCAGTGCTCCCTGCATGCAATGTGGTTTCTGGTCTTGCTTGCCTGATAAAATTGTGCTCACCCTTCCAGACTCCAGGAGAAAGGTGTTCGGGGGGCAATGTCACGGAGGGAGGCTGTTCAGCCCATCCTGCTGCACCCAGCCTCCGCGTGCACCCACGTTACCCTGGGCGTACTCATTCTAAGTAACTGCGCCTTTTCGGTGATTATTTGTCAGCAGCAATTCGAGGGCTAGGACATGTTGCCTTTCTTTCTTCCCCCTGCCTAATGTGGATTGCAGACACCAAGCAGTCTGTAGGTGTAATAATTGGACAAACTCTATAATGGTATGCTATTTTC
The DNA here is from genome assembly GCA_004027475.1 of Anoura caudifer. Lineage (NCBI taxonomy): Eukaryota > Metazoa > Chordata > Mammalia > Chiroptera > Phyllostomidae > Anoura > Anoura caudifer. The sequence goes on along the minus strand of PVKU01002519.1, from coordinate 171,204 downwards.
ATGAAGTCTGTTCAAATGGCCACGTTCATAATGAGAAACACATCTATTACCGAAGACACGAAAGTATCAAGAGGTGTGGACCCGGCTCCGCTTTAGCTGTTTGGGAAACTTCCTCGGGGTTAAAGCTCTCATCACACTCACGTGCCTTGGTGGGGTTTCTAGGACGTTAAACATCATTTTAAAATAGAGCTATAACCACCTTCGAGCAGGTTTGGAACTTACTAAAAAGGGAAAATATGCTTTGCTTTTATTGCCCCAACAGTGCCACAGTTTACTTTAATTATTTCCATATTGTTGGCCAAATCCCAAATTATATAATTATTCCCTTAATTCTGGGATATTTAAATCGTTTCCAATTCTTGTTACCATAAAAATATTATAAAAAGCATCCTTTCCCCACACATTTTACAATTATTTCCTTAGGATTGATTATCCAAATTGCAAAACCTGAGCCAAACAGCACAAATACTTTTATAGATCACAACACTTACTACCAAACTACCTTCAGAAATGATTTCTCCAATACACTGTGCTGTGGGAAATATGTAAGTACCTTTCACCTCATTGTTGCCATTGTTTTATTTTAACTAAATATCTCATAATTGTTTTTAAATCTAGGCCTTTCTTTCTGAATTGTATATAATTCATTGTCTAAGTGCTATTCTGGGTGAGAAACTTACTGAGACATGAAATTTAAAAGTCTGTTTTTAAACTTAGATTCCCTTTACAGGTCAAAATATTAGAACTTGATTGCTTTGCATTCCCTGATTATAAAATTCCAGACACGATGAGTTCTAGCGTCATTTCCCATAAATTTAGTCTATCTATCTTGTTTCAGTTTCTGCGGCTTGTTGCTATAGTGAAAGGTATGTGAATCTCATGCAATCCATCCTGTGTTGGCTAAGAAATAGCTCCATCTCTGCAGTGTCTGACACATCTCGACTAAATATATGGTGAAGCTTAGAGGTTTTTTTCAAAGGTTTCTTGTTCCAAAATCTAGAAGAATACTGAGTTGCTTGCATATGCAAGCATAGAATTTTCCCCCTGGTATTAGTGCCTTTAGATTCTTTGAAGAGTGTGTATGAGGGAATGAGAAGGGTTCTCGTTTAAATGCAATTAAAGATTTAACATTTTTTTCTTCTTTATTCACTAGAAAAGATTTATAGTATGGTAAATGGTGATTCCAAACTGGCTCTCAGGCATTGTATGTACATGATGCCAACTTTTGCAAGTGAACTGTAAATTGCATTCTCTCAGTTGCATGGATGGCTGGTCAAATTATCCACTGGCCTTAATGGATCATTGTGTAACAGGCTGGAAAAGCAGGAAACTTGACTGTGGCACCATTTTGATCAGAGACTGAAATCAAACGATGTGAGTGCTCAGGTTATTCTGATGTCCTCCAGTAACTCTGTCCTGCGTGCCTTCATTTCAGAGGACGGGGGGCAGAGCTCTGCGGACTTCTTTTCAGTCATGTTCATGGCCAGCAGAATTGTTTTTCATGGTATCAACAGTTGGTGTGGCTTGAGATAAGGGTTAGTTTTCCCAAAGGAATGTTATAAATGCGACACTTTTATTTTGATACATTTTCATATCAGTTTTGAATTGGGAGAATGTACATGGTTTTCTTGAGGGTGAGAAAAGAACAATAGCTCTCAACAAATAAAAATTTGTTGTGGAAAAATGCACTTCAGTTTTAGAATTGCTTACCTCTGTCCAATCCTAGCTTCTTCTTGGTTTCTCATAACCCTCATTCATGTACCTGCTAGTTCGTCCAGGACTTCCCAGAACTTGCATGACCCCTGGCAAAATGTGAGGTTCCTCTCCCTACCAGTGAGAGGGGTTTGGAAAGCATCTTCTGCCGTAAGTGTTGTTTCTCAAACAGTTGTTTCATACAATTCTTTGGTGGCAAATAAATGAGCTGTTATAAGCAACCAAACAGTTGCATGTAAGACTACTCAAATTGATCCACTAGCTTGAATGGATCATTATGTAACAAAATTAACAACAACAATAAAACAGCCCACTTTGCCTTTAAGCTCTGGGGTCACGGTGCCTGGAGGTCAGACAAGTCTTTCCTGTTCGGTGGAGATGACCCTGTGGCAGCTTCCTCAACCAACCCTCATCTTGGGAGGAACCTGGACTTGGGTGAGGGTGTGGCAATATGGAGAGAGAATCTGCCTGTTTGGTCTCCTTTGGCTAAAATCTTTATCTTGGTCTTTTATTTTCTTTCTTGTTTTACCTCTTCTTGATGCTCCATCCCACCCTCCAGAACATGCATACTTCAAGTGGCCCTCCTCCCCACCCCGTGATCCCCTGAAATTCTCATGCTGAGGAAAAACCCTGCCTTATACTCTACCATGTTGCCTTATTTCTAACAGTCAAGTGTCTTGGAGCTATGTAGTTACTTCTGACCCCCTGGCTTCATATTCATCTGATTTTTGCACTTAAAGATTTATTGTGCCCTGAGACTTCCTTACCTCAGTCTCCTCGAGATGGAAGTAAATCCAGAATTATGGCACAGCTTCGTTACTTTTCCTCATGAAGGCCATACCTTCACCATGATAGTTTCTTCTGCTCCTGCTATTTTTAAAAAATAGTTTGTTCTTTTGTTACTTTCCCCATGTTGGGCAACCTGTGCTATACTGTGATCACATCGACCTTCTTTTGAGGAGTTGTTGACATTTGCTTCAGTCATTTAGATTCTGGGGAAAGGTGCACCCCCACTGTGATTTGTATGTAGGTACATGACTGTATCAAAGAGGGGTACAAAAGTTATGTGAAATGTACACTTGTAAAAAAAAGTCAATATAAACATGACTTATGCTAGTGACTTTTCTTAATAGAAACAACATTTTCTGGCTCCAGGGAATAGAAACATAAATTTAGTTTTTGGTGATTTATCACTTAATAGGAAATATTCCATTTCAATATTTGTAAACAAGGTGCAATTGCCATTTATTCATCCATTTACTCAGCATATATTATTTGAGCATCTTTTAGGAGCTGGATTAATGGAGATGCAATGATTAATAAAACAGTTCCAGACTTTCAGATGGAGGTGTAGGTAGATACACTTTGCTTCCTTGCACAACCAAAAGAAAGGCAACAATGAATTTTAAAACAAAAACAATGAGAACTGCCCGAAAATTGAACTGCGTGGAAGTCTGACAACCAAAGAGTTAAAGAAGAAACATTCATCCAGACTGGTAGGAAGGGTGGAGATAGGCAGCCAGGGCAGAGCAGCAAGGTGGCAGCCAAAGTGGGCAAGGTGGTGGCTGGCAGACTGGGTGGTCCTATATTTGTGTGCGGATAAGCTGAGAGGAACAACTGGGGAGTGAGACAGACCTTGGTGCAACCCAGGGTTCCTGTGGGGGAAACTAGCCTCCAAACCTCTGGCTGTAAAAACCTGTGAGGGTTGTGGCAGCAGAAGAAACTCTCAGCCTCATAGGAGAGTTCTTTGGAGAGACACATGGAGTCCTAGAATGTATACAAACCCACCCACTTGGAAATCAGCACCAGAAGGGCCCAATTTGCTCGTGGGTAGCAGAAGCTGTAACTGAAAGCAGGATGAGAGTCGAGCAAGTGGCACTGTTCCCTCTCTGATACCTCCCCTACATACAGTGCCACAATGTAGCGAAGTGGGTTGCCTGGCAATAGCAAATACCTAAGGCTCTACCACTTACAATGTAACAGGTTCACCAAGACAAAGAAGTATGCTCAAATAAAAGAACAGATCAAAACTCCAGAAGAAGAACTAAGCAATAAGGAGATGGCCAAGCTATCAGATGCAGAGTTCAAGACACTGGTAATCAGGATGCTCACAGAATTGGTTGAGTATGGTTGCAAAATAGAAGAAAGAGTGAAGGCTATGATATGTGAATTAAAAGAAAATGTACAGGGAACCAACTGTGAAGGCAAGGAAACCAGGACTCAATCCAATGATTTGGAACAAAAGGAAGAAATAAACATTCAACCAGAACAGAATGAAGAAACAAGAATTCAAAAAAAAAAAAAAAATGAGGAGAGACTTAGTAACCTATGGGACAACTTTAAATGTTCCAACTTCCAAATCATAGAGGTCCTGGAAGGAGAAAAGGAAGAGCAAGAAATGGAAAACTTATTCGAAAAAATAATGAAGGGAAACTTCCCCACTCTGGCAAAGGGAATAGACTTCTAGGAAGTCCAGGAAGCTCAGAGTCCCAAAGAAGGTGGATCCAAGGAGGAACACACCAAGTTGCATCATAAATAAATTACCCAAGATCAAAGATAAGGAGAGAATCTTAAAAAGTAGAAAGAAATGGAGACAGTTACCTACAAAGGAGTTCCTGTAAGACTATCAGGTGATTTCTCAAAAGAAACCTTGCAGGCAAGAAGAGGCTGGAAAGAAGTATTCCAGTCATGAAAGGCAAGGAACTACATCCAAGATTGCTCTATCCAGCAAAGCTGTCATTTAGGATGGAAGGGCAAATAAAGTGCTTCCCAGATAAGGTCAAGTTAAAGGAGTTCATCATCACCAAGCCCTTATTATACGAAATGTTAAAGGGACTTATCTGAGAAATAGAAGATCAAAAACTGTGAACAGTAAAAATGACAACAAACTCACAACTATCAACTACTGAACCTAAAAAACGAAAACTAAGCAAACTAGAACAGGAACAGAATCACAGAAATGGAGATCACATGGAGTGTTATCAGTGGGGAGGGGGAGGGGAAGAATGGGGAGGGAAAGATACAGGGAATAAGAAGCATAATTTGGTAGGCATAAAATAGAGAGGGGAGGTTAAGAATAGTATAGGAAATAGAGAAGCTAAAGAACTTATATGTACAACCCATGGACATGAACTAAAGGGGGGAATGTCGGTGGGAGGAGGTGTGCAGGGTGGAAAGGAATAAATGGGAGAAATAAATGGGAAAACTATAATGGCATAATCAATAAAATGTACTTAAATAAAAACAGTTCTCACCCACAGGGATGTAACAGTGTAAGGAAAGAGACACAAAAAAGGTCATTTGAAAAAAATATGATATGTCTATAACACAGAGGATTAAAGGAGAATAAATACATGAATAATGAATGAGTGAATGAATCTATCTCTCCATTTACTTTAAACAATGAGAGGCAAATATCCAAGGGCAAGTTTGCTACTTCCTGAATGTGGTAGTTTGGAAACATATCCGCAGATTTTTCAATACTCCTATCAGGAGGTAAGGTTGATGCTCTTTCTGTTGAAACTGAGTAGGATTTTTGACTATTTTGCCCAGTAGAGTGTGGTGGATGTGATGCTATGTGATTTCCAAAGCAAGGACATAAAAAGTGATGCAGATTCTGCCTTGCTAGCTGGAACACTCATGCTGGCGTCCCAAGTACCATCTGTGAGGAAGCCAAAGTTAGTCTAGAAAGGAACTTCCTGGACAATCCCTGGGACTACATGCAGGGAGAGATGCCTGGCCATCCCATAGTTGTTCCAACCCCCCTACTGTTTCAGCTCCAGCCACTGTTTGATGGCATCCACATGAGAGATCCCAAACCAGAATTGCCTAGCTGAGACCTTCCCGGATTCTTGACCCAGAGAAACCATAAGAGATAATAAGACATTTATTGTTGTTTTAAGACATTAAGTACAGGGGATATTTGTTACCCACCAGTAGATAAATAAAACAGATTTTTTTTTGCTTTGTTGTGAGATTCTTCTTTTAACAAAAACTGAGAACATGTGACATTAGCTTTGAGTCTGGGCAGCAGGTAGATACTAGAAGAGACCTGAAGAAATTGTTAGGAGAAGCTTGATGGACCTGGAGGAATCTGCTGCAAAAGTTGGAAGGAAGCGAGGAAAACTTCATTGAATACTGGGGGAAAGGAGATCTTTGTTAACACAGTGGTGGAAAGTTCAGCAAAACTGTCACCTGCAGTAACGTGGAAAACAGAAAATGTACCAAGTGAACCCATGGGTCTGGGTTAGAAAATTTGCAAGCAGAAAGTTAGAAAGGCCAACTGGTTTCTTTGGAATGCGTGTGCTAAGATACAAATAGAGAGCTATGAGCTCAAAATTTAATGGTTCAGTTTTCAATAATGATTTATAGAAAAATATCAGAATGCCAGGACTTTCTGTGTCTGAAAATAAAAATGTTTCTTAGTTCCAGTCTAAGCACTTGGCAACAAACAAACAAACTACTCAAAACAAAAACAAAAACAAAAACAAAAAACCCTCTCGAATTAAGGAATACTTTCAGGGCAAAGATCAGATCCAAGGTGGTCCTATAAAATCCTGTGTTAAGATCTCAGAGAGATGTCAGGTGGTGCCTCAGATTCTTTCAAACAGACAAAACATCTTCCGACGATATTAAAGGCTTGTCTCACAGACCCTCTCTGTTCAAAATAGGACTTTTAAGACTCAAGGGAATTTTCCAACCACAACCTCATGGGAAGCCTAAGGTAGAAAAGACTTGCCTTGAAGAGATTTGTAGAGTTTTTTTTTTTTAATGGTGAGGATTATACATTAATATACAAGAATATCACAAAAAATTTTAAAGGAATTGTACCAGCTTGAACTGAAAAGGACAAAGACAAAACAAAATGAAAAGAGGCCTTTGTTCCCTCCAACATATACAGGCAAGAAAGGCTGAGAAATCTACTTATTTGCAAACAGGCTAGTTTTTATGGAAAAGTAAAATGACTTTAGAGGGTGAAACCAAGAGCATAGGGAACAACACCAAGAACCACACAGAGGCATTCTTTGGAAGTAAGACCAGGCCTTAAGCAAGGAACTGGCAACATGTGCCCATGGACCAGAGACTACTACGGGCTTCCCGTTTTCTTCTTTATGAACAGGAGTGCCTAGAATGCTTATCCTTCATCTGGTCCACCATTGTGTGTTAGGTACATGGGACAGACAACTTGTCACTCTGTTTCACTAGTCTTCAGATTGAGGGGATCTGTAACTAAGGAGCCACACCTGGAGAAATGTACCCAAGGAAGCTAATTTGCACTTGATTTGAGTTAGATGATGAGGTCCTGAACCTGAAGCCTGATACCTTAAAGCCATGAAACTACAGGGGTCTCAGGAAGGAGGTAAGTGTATTTTGCTTGTGAAATTGGTGCCTAGAGAGTGAGCTGCTGTGGTGTTTTTAAAATATGTCTGCAGATACTTTGGCACTCTTGTCAAGAAGCTGGTCTATGTTTCTTCTTCTTGAAACTGGATGGGCTTTTGAAATTGTTCTGACCAACAGAGTAGGGCAGAGGGATGCTGTGTGAGCAAGGTCACGACTGGATTTGAAACATTCCCCAAATTGTTCATTAAAGTTTCAATTATTCAACAAATATTTTATTGTGTGTCAACTATGTGTCAGGCACTGTGCTAAGCAGTGGGACTGTAATGGTGACCAAGAGAGTGATAATTCCTGCTCTAATGAGCTTACATTCTCAAGAGAAAATGACAATACAGAAGAAGCAATGATGTATTCTGTGGAATGTGGAGAGAATGCCATGATAGACTACAACAGGGAATGCTCACTTTAGAAAAGGTGTTCAGGAAAGTTTTCTCCAAGGAGGTGATATTTGAGCTGGAACTTGAAGGTTGAGAAGTAGTCAGCTATGTGAGGAGACACTTGACATTTTTTGAGAATATGTGTGTTTTTCACATAGTACCTTGTCATGTCACTTCACTTTTCAGAGCCTTAGATGAGAAGGACTGGCAGAGAAGCTCACAGGGCCCCCCAGGGTGGCTCTTTAAATTTTCCCACTTTAGCATATCTCTTGCCTCACCTACTCCTGGCCCTGTGTGTTGACCCACACGTTTTAGGTCTAATGCATTCTGCTTATTGAGTTTAAGACTCATTCAACAAAATAAAAGAATCAACATGGACACAGATACACAGACATACATACCCAGAAGAAAGTGAAAGGATTGATAAGAGTAATGTTTTTATTTTTATTTATTTTTTATTAAGTTTAGTTAATTATACTATTTCCATTGTCCCAATTTTCTGCCCCCTTGCTCCCCTCCCCCCAGCATCCTCCACTCCATCAGGCAATCCCTACAGCCATTGTTCATGTCCATGGATCATGCATATAGCTTCTTTGGCTACTCCATTTCCTATACTGTACTTTACATCCCCATGGATATTCTGCAACTACCTATTTGTCCTTCTTAATCCCCTCACCTCTTCACCCATTTCTCCATACAATACCCCCTTCCATCTGGCAACCATCATAATTCTGTCTGTATCCATGATTCTGTCTCTGTTCTTATTTGCTTAGTTTGTTTTTTAGATTCATTTTATTGCCCATAGATGTGTATTTATTGCTCATCTTATTATTCATAGTATTGATCTTCTTTTTCTTAAATAAGTCTCTAACATTTCATGAAATAATGGTTTGGTGATGATGAACTCCTTTAGGGTTTTTTTTTTTTTTTTTTTTTTTTTTTTTTTTTTTTTTTTTTTTTTTTTTTTTTTTTTTTTTTTTTTTTTTTTTTTTTTTTTTTTTTTTTTTTTTTTTGTCTGGGAAGCTTTTTGTCTGCTCCTCTGCATGATATCTTTGCTGGGTAGAGCAATCTTAGCTCTAGGTCCCTGCTTTTCATGACTTTGAGTATTTCTCGGCAGTCCCTTCTAGCCTGCAAAGTATCTTTGAGAAATCAGCTGACAGTCTTATGGGAACTCCCCTACAGATCACTATCTGCTTTTCTCTTGCTATTTTTAAGATTCTCTTTATTGTTAACCTTTGACATTTTACTTATGATTTGTCTTGGAGTGGGCCTCTTTGCATCCATCTTGTTTGGGACTCTCCATGCTTCCTGGACTTGCATGTCTATTTCCTTCACCAAATTAGAGAAGTTTTCTTTTATTATTTTTTCAAATAGATTTCCAATTTCTTGCTCTTTCTCTTCTCCTTCTGGTACTCCTATGATATGAATGTTGGAATGCTGGAAGTTGTCTGAGACTGCTTAAGCCACTATTCCTCATTTTTTTGGATTCTTTTTTCTTTTTGTTGTTCCAATTAGTTGTTTTTTGCTTCCTTATGTTCCAAATCATTGATTTGATTCTTGGCTTCATCCACTCTGCTGTTGTTTCCCTTTAAATTGTTCTTTATTTCAATCAGTGTATCCTTCTGACTGGATCTTTTTTATGCTGTTGAGGTCCTCACTAAGTTCTTTGAGCATCCTTACAATCCGAGTTTTGAACTTGCATCTAGTAGATTGCTTATCTCCATTTTGTTTAGTTCTTTTTCTGGAATTTTTATCTGTTCGTTCATGTGGGCCATGTTTCTTTGTCTCCTGATTTTTGCAGCCTGTGTTTGTTTCTATGTATTAGGTAGACCCTGTCTTGGTAGTGTGGCCTAAAGTGGTAGATGTCCTGTAGGGTCCAGTGGCACAGCTTCCCCTATCACCTAAGATGGGCACTTGAGGTGAGCTCTTCGTGTGGGCTGAGTACACCCTCCTGTTGTAGTTGAGGTTTTGATTACTGCTGGCAGGTCAATGGGAGGGACATACCCAGGTCAGTCAGCTGCAAGGATTGACTACAACCACTTACCGCCAACCTCCACCCTCTGTGGAGCATCAGCTGTGCGGGGCAGGATGGAGGTGCTCTGACATAGCCTATAGCTGTCCACTGGGTGCGCAGGCTCTGAGGCTTCTCATGTTGTGCAGGGCAAGGTCAACCCCACCTGTGTTTTGCTTGGGGCCACTCCGCCTGAGCTATAAAACAATCCGAGATGGCTGCTATTTTTGCTGGGCTTGGAGATTCCCAGGTGAAGCCAAATTGTGAATCTAGGGTGGCTGCTGCTAGTGCTGGGTCTGGGGTCACTTAGCAAGAGGTAAGGGGGGCTCACTGAGACTGGGTGTTGAGGGGATTTAGGAAGCTGTGAAGCATGAATCAAAACCAGCCATTCCTATGGACAAGCAGCTTGGGTGGGCCCATAAGTTGGGTGGGATAGAGTCTCTGTGGATCTCCAGGATGGGGGAAATCAATATGGCCAGGTTGGTGGAATCTCAGATATGGCACAAGATTGCTGGCACTGTGGCTCAGGGTAAGGGAGAGGATTCAGAAAAGGAACAATGGCCTCTGCTTCTGTCTGGGAGAAAGCTGTCCCCAGCTCATGCCTTGATGCCAGACACTTCACTTTCTCCCTTTTTGCCACTGGTGCCTTTGAAGCTGCTACTCTGGTGCTGAAGCTAGGAGGGAGAGAGTCTAAGTCCATGTGTGGATTCTTTAAGAGGAATTGTTTGGGGGTCCAGAAGTTTCCTTTGCTGACTCAATCCCCACTGGTTTTTGCAGCCAGAAGTTAGGGTTCTGTTCTCTAGCACTGGAACCCTGGACTGGGGGGCCTTGTAGGGGGCTGGGACTCCTCTCTTCCAAGATATCCCTCCCAAATTTGTATCCACCACATGTGGGTGTGATACCAGCCCTTTTCATGTCTGTGCCCCTCCTACCAGTCTGGATGGATGTGGTTTCTTTAGTTCCATAGCTGTCAGACTTTCATTCAACTTGATTTCTGATGGTTCTGAGTGATGGTGTTCTATATTTTAGTTATAATTTTGATGTGGTTGGGTAAGGAGTTGAGCCATGTTTACCACTGTATTTTTAAATATTATTAGTAATGAGAATTTTATGGTAAGTAGCAGAACTGACTTTTCTATTCAGGTAAAGGACTTGCTAAGGTACAAGCCTTGGATTATATAGTGGGGTGAGTGGTGTCATTAAGCTCATAATATTTTACTATGTGTTAGGTGATGAACTAATCTGTTCCAAATGGGTAAGGGTAGTGAGTGATATCTTCAGAAAGAGAAAGAGAGCGAGAGAGAAAGAAAGAGAGGGAGGGAGAGAGAAAGGGAGGGAGGGAGGGAGGGAGGAGGAAGGGGGGGGAGAGAGAGAGAGAGAGAGAGGAAATGTTCAGTCAGTGATCTCAGTGAGTCCTGCTCAGGCAGGGGACTTTTGGAAAAATTCAATATTCACAAAGTCCTCTTCTATAACATAAATACTTTTTGGTCATATTCTTTGAAACTCCCTCTCTCAGATATTTGAAGAGTATGTTATGGTATTAGACTCAGAATGTATCTCTTCTCCCTTCTTTAGTGGAATCGTTTCCCCCTTGAAGGTTCTAGATCATTCCTAGACACTGAAGACATTAGCTGAGATGAAGCTATGTGACTCACAGACATGCTAGGGGAGGCGGCGCCAAGCAATGGACCTGAAACAAATTCTGTACTTCAGGAAGAGATAATGTGTGTCTCCTTGCTTCGTGTTTTATCTTCTAAGTATCCTTTTGGTATAAGCAGTGTTGCTTACCCTACCATTGTTCATTTCTCTTTTACTTTCTTTGAGGGATTAATTTTTCCAGAGGAAAATGTGGTTCAAGGTCATTTCTAATTCCCCATATTTATTACTGTTTGGTTATTAATGTCTTTTTGCTCTGACAATGTGTGTCCTTTTTTCCTTATCTCTTGTATAACTTTCCTTCTTTTCACGTACTTCTTATCGTAGGCACCACTGCAGCTGAATCAGGCCCAGGGCTCAGAGGAGACCAAGGAAGGCATGGAGTCACCTCTTCCAAAAAGTTCAGGCTAATGCAGGTTTGTTGACTGATGAGCCAGGCATTGTTTCCAGGGTGCTGGTGATCTAGAGTTTAGTGAGTCTGTGGGAGAACTCACAGTCTAACGTAATTGCTTCTACATAAAGGTATACAGTAAAGAGGTAATTATAACACTGTTTATAAATATCAAAAAAGTTTAGAGCATGTGCTTGGGGTGGGCTATGCGGAAGTGGTATCATGATGAGTATTCTTTTGAAGGGCAATTTGGAGTTTACTAAGTGGACCAGGAGAATATTCCAGATAAGGAGATTTATAAGGTGATTTAGTTTGTCCATTTGTATTTTTATTCATTCATTCATTCATTCATTCACTCATTGATTGATTGATTGAGTGATGCATCAAATAGCTTTTGTGTGCCACAAATATTCTAGGTAATGGTCATACAAAGTGAATGAAAAGGGTCTCTGCCCCAAAGAGCTCACAACAGATATGGAAACAAGCACCTGATATATATTTTTAAGTGCCAAGGTAGAAGTCCATATAAGGTACAGTGGGGGCACAAGGGGGCAGCTAACTCTCCCTGGGGGGGGGGCTTCAGGAAGAGTTCATAAAGGGGGTAATGTTAGAACAGAATTTTAAGAGACAGGTGATTGTTTACCAGGCTTACATGAAAGAGGGTGAAGGCAAAGGAAAATTTCGGGCAGTGTGTACAAACTGTAAGGAATTCATCCTAATTGAAGCTTCAGGTGTATGTGGTGGGACACGGGGACAGAAAAGCCTGAAGAGGTGGTGTTGGGGATGTGTCTGGAAGACCATGGCCTAGAAAAAATGTGAGACCCAGTGAGTTCACTTATGGATAAGTGATTTGACCTGTCTGAGGTCAGGGAAGGAGAAGAAACTAGAGAGGAGGGAGGGCCTGGAATGCTGGTCTGAAGCAGATGAAGCTTTTCCCTGTCAATGATGGGGAGCCATGGATGGATTTAAAAAATATTGTTTAAAATTTTATATTTGTAAAAATTTACCATGGTAAAGTTTGCTCTACTTGGTGTACAGTTCCATGAACTTTTTGACAAATGTGTGTAGTCATGTATGAACCCTCACAGACAAATATAAAATAGTTCCATCCCTCCAAAGAGTGCTTTAGGCTGCCCTTTTGAAGTCACCACTCATTCCAGGCAACCACTGATCTGTTTTCTGCGCCTGTAAGTTTGCCTGTTCCAGGATGCCATAGAAATGTAATCATAATTTATAATCTGTTGAGTATGGCTTCTTTCACTTAGCCTAATGCTTTTGAAACCCAACCATTCAACGTGTGGGTGAGCAGTCCGTTCCCTTTCGCTGTCCAGTCATGTTCCACCGTGTGCATGCGCTGCAGATTGTTTGTCCATGTCACAGTTGAAGGACATGTAGGTTACTTTACTTTTTGGTGATTATGAGTAAAGCCGCTATGAACATTCTGGTACAGCTTTTCTTTTTGTCTGAACATAAGTTTTCATTTCTCTTGGGTAAATGCCTAGGAGTAAAATTACTGGGTCATGTGGAAAGTGTATATTTAACTTTATAAGAAACTGTCAAACTGTTTTCCAAAGTGCCTAAACCCTTTCATTCCTACTGGCAATACGAGAGTTCTAGTTACTCTGCACCCAGCTCTTGGTATTGTCGTTATTTTTTTTTTTTTAATTTTAGTAGTTCCCATGGTATGTAATGGTATCTCACTGAGATTTTATTTTGCATTTCCCAAATGACTAGTGATGTTGAACATTTTTTCATGTGCTTTTTATTTTTTTTTTTTTTGCCACACATATATCTCCTTTGGTGAAGTGTGTCTTCAAATCTATCACCCAATTTATTTTATTGGGCTGTTTGTTTTTTTCATTAGTGAGTTTGGAGAGTTTTAAAATATATTCTGGATGCAAGTCTTTAATATATATTTTACAAATGTTTTCTTCCAGTTTGTGGTTTGTCTTTTCATATTCTCAACAGTGTCTTTGGAATAGCAGAAGCTTTTCATTTTGATGTGTCTAGTTTATCAATTTTTCTTTTATGGATCCTACTTTTGGTGCATTTTCTAAGAAACCTTTGCCTAAGCAAGGCTATAAAGATTTTACCCTATATGTTCTCTTAGAAATTTTATAGTTGAAGGTTTGCATTTAGTTCTATAATTATTTTGGGTTAATTTTTATATAAGGTAAATGTTTGGGTAGAGGTTCATTTCTTTTTTCTTTTTTAGAAGACTTATTTTTTTGGAGCAGTTTTAGGTTCATAGCAAAACTGAGAGGAAGGCATAGAGATATCTGTATACCTCCCACCTCTGCACTATCAACATCCCCACCAGAGTGGTATATGTTCTATGGATTTGGACAAATGGATAATGGCATGTGTTCACCATTATAGTATCATGAAGAGTAGTTCTATTGCCCTAACAATTCTCTACACTCTGCCTATTCATCCCTCCACTTCATCCTGCCCAGTTCCTGGCAACTACTGATTTTTTTTAACTGTATCTGTAGTTTTGCCTTTTCTAGAATGTCATATAATAGAATCATACAGTTTGTAGCCATTTTAGATGGGCTCCTTTCACTTAGTAATATGTAGTTAAGCTTCCTCTCTGTTTTTCATGGCTTGATAGCTCATTTATTTTTAGCGCTGAGTAATATTTCATTGTCTGGATGTACCTTAGTTTACTGATCCATTCACCTATGAAAGGACATCTCCGTTGCTCCCAAGTTTTGCCAATTTTCAATAAAGCTGCTGTAAACATGAGGTCCATTTCTTTTCATTCAAGTCTGTGTTTAGGAAGCTTGCTCCAGCAACAATGTGGAGAATGTATTGGAGGAACAATAAAAAGATTGGGTTGAATGTTTCCCAATTAGTTTGTCTCAGTGTTTGAGGACGTGTTGCACATAATAAGTAGTTACATGGAAAAAGCCTTTACAACACAGCAATCGCTGGTATACATGAAGCAATTAAATTGCTTTGACCGATCTGAGTAGTAATTTAAAAAACATACCAGTCAGCCTATTGGATGTTTGGTTCACTGATGTGGCTATGTTGACGCAGCTTGAACCCTTATTTTGACCTAATATTTACTCCCTTCTCTTTCAGTTTGTAGATACCAGAAATTTAAAAGGGCGAATATTTTCTCTTTTATGTTCCATGACTGTATATATGAGTGAAATAATTAGTAGTATGCTTTGCTAGTGCTCAGGGTGGCAGGATATTAAGGGAAGATAGGTATACTTTGATCAATGGATTAAAAATACTTGTTTTAAGAAAATCTAGGTGTTGGCTTATGAGAGATGAAATTGCAGAGATTAGTCGGCATTTATTCTGTAGACAGAAAAGATAATACATAAGAAATAAAGTGGTTTCTTTTGTCTATTTCAAAGGTTCGTTTTCAGGGAATAAATAAAGTCTACGTGTTTCTTGAATTTCATTTAAATTGATTTGGAAACTATCAGGTGGGGGTAAAATTAGATGATAGGCGTTTACGCTATGGAGTCTGTCACTTAGGTTCAAATTCTAGTTTCCCTGACTGTGAGGTAGGGAAAGGTAACATAGCGCTGTGGTCTCGTTTCCTCCTTGAACAGTGGAAATGATAACGAGAGTACTTACATGTAGGGTTCTTGTGAGAACTAATCGAAATGATACCTTACAATGCCTGGCCAAGACTGTGATCAATAAACGGGTGCTATCACAAACACTAACAAAATCAACAGGAATTGT
Source organism: Anoura caudifer (assembly GCA_004027475.1). NCBI lineage: Eukaryota > Metazoa > Chordata > Mammalia > Chiroptera > Phyllostomidae > Anoura > Anoura caudifer. The sequence continues at coordinate 155,948 of PVKU01002519.1, read as the reverse complement.
ACAGAAATGTCACAATGAAATATTCCATGGCTTCCTTCCTCAGGGAGTTGGCAATTTGCAATCTATCTTGGGGAGGCAGATATGTAGAAGACTACCACTTAAAACTCAACGAGAATGAAATGCGTTTTATTATACTCACAAGATGAAGTGAGACTAGAGTGATTAATGATCCCTGGATGTATTAGAGCAACGATTTTCAACTTTTTTTCTTTTTATCTCCTGGCACACATAAACTAATTACTGAAATTCTGCTGCATACCAATATATACTTATTATTTGCTGATCTGACAAAAATAATTATAATTTTGATTCATTCATAGCAGACGACTATTGTTGTGTTGGCTGTTGTCATTTTTGTATTTAATAATCTAAGGCAGGGGTGTTAAACTCATTTTCACCGGGGGGGCCACATCAGCCTTGCGGTTGCCTTCAAAGGGCCGAATGTAATTTCAACTCCTTCACAGTTAAGGAGTAGTTACGTTTATACAGTCCTAAAATTATTTCGGCACTTTGAAGGCAACCACGAGGCTGATGTGTCTATGGTGAAAATGAGTTTGACACTCCTGATCTAAGGGAAAAGAGGTCAGTGCCCCTGACTAAATAGTCAGGCATTGCATGCTTTAAAAGTTCTTGCAGCACGCCAGTTGAAAATCACTGTATTACAGGATGCTTCCGCCACTGGTTACGTTTCATCTGGATGGTGCAAGTGGATAAGGGACGCCATGAATGGAGAAGCAGAGGAAAATGACCTAGACATGGGTCCAGAAAGGGTTTAGAAAAGGATCTTGAGCTTAAGAGTAGAAAGGCTAGGGGATGATGGGAAAAGGAGTGATAAGCGAGTAAAGAGCAGGGTCCAGGATGTCGAGGGGGAGAAATTGGACTTGGTTTTCCTTATTCACAATATTTTATAACCTTTTTTCTTATCAGCGATCTGAAAAAGCCAGCCTGGAAGAAAATTCATGCAAAGTTTTATTTCCCTTCCTTTGGGGGGAAAAAACCCCAACCAAACAAACCACCCTTGTAAATCATTAATGGCCTATTTTATAAAGGAGATTACAGTCTTAAGAGTTACTATTTTTCTATTCAGAGAGAAATTAAAAAGAAGCATATTGAATTATGTGAAATATGAATTGGTCTCTGTGCTCCAGTACCTATCTGGGACAGATTTATAAATAGTCAAATCATATAAATGACCATTGTTTAGCAACTTTAATGTTAAAGAACTGTTAATGGCAAAGCAAGGACATTGAAAGAAAGTTTTAAGGCAAAAAATAGTTGTAGTCTGGAAATCTTAAGGTTATTTTTGTATTCTGTATTCATTTATGTCTAACCAGTACTTGAAGATTTTTAGTTTTCTGCCTACTCTGCCAATTTTTTAAAACATTAAAAAAATTGAGAATTTACTTCATTCATTAGTCCTTAAATACATTTTAAAGGTAACAGCAACATCTTATTTGATCACTTTCAGCATGCATTTAATTGAGGTAGACCTAATAATTTGATTTTTAATAATGAATTCAATTTATTTAATTCAAGTATAACTAACATTCAGAGAATCAATTTCTAAGAAAGGTTTAATTACTTTTAAAAAATGACACAAGATTGCTTTCCTTAAAAGTTTGATGTCTCCTAGAATAATATTGGGGAGTAGTATTGGAAAGAGATGATAAGAATTTTTTAAACAAATTTTAGATTAGATAAGCAATGGTCTAATTAAATGCCTGTAGTTGAAGGAAAAATTGTCCAAAAAATTAAACATGAAAACCAACTCTTTCAGTGTTCCAAGAATAGTTAATTCTCTTAGAGAAGTTTACTTATAGCTCAACTACTTAAATTCACTGTGGCATCCTTAAGTTATTATTGAACATAACAATGGAGGTAAAAACTCCCCTCACAAAATTTTTAGGGCACAGTTTGGAAGCACTCTCTCCGTAGTCTGGAACCTGTATGCCGCAGTAATCCTCCCATCCCGTGTGTTCTTCTTGCAATGTGATTTTGACATTCCTCCCATTGAAAGGTGGGGTCTCTATCCCCCCCTTGGATCTGTGCAACCACATGACTGCCTCAAGCAACGGCATGCAACAAGAGTGACCATAGGTGACTCCTGAGGCTAAGTCATGCAATGGCATTCACTTCTGTATTGCTTTCTTAGAATGCTCACACGTGATCTCAGCCTCAGTGCTGTGAGGAAGTCTCTTTCAGCCCATATGGGGAGGCTGCAGGTATGTGCCCTGATGGGCAGGCAGCCTAGCTGAGGTCCCAGCTGACAGCCAGCATCAACCGGCAGTGAGTGAAGAGGCCTCCGAAAGATTCCAGCCTCCAGCCTTGGAGTCTCCTCAAAGAGCAGAGATACGCCATCTATGCTGTAGCCTCCCCAGATTTCTAACCAGCCACGAGTATAGTGAAATAATTGTTGCACGCCACTAAGTTTTGGGGTGGTTTGTTACACAGCAGTAGCTAGCTGGCACAAGATGGGAGGATTTAATCTACTCAAAACCTGTTCTTAGTATTTTAAAATGTTGAAAAAAATGGAACTGTGTTATTTCTATTATCTCAATAGTTTTACACTGTGATGGAAAGCTGCTTACTGGTACTCGAGAGCAGAACAGAAATTTAAACATATTTGTACTTTTTCTCAAGTCGGATCAAACATAATGATGGTAATTGTCATAACCCCCTGCCAAAATCATTTTCCCTAGCTTTTTAATAGAGGGGCTGGTCATATTTCTGTTCGCTTTCACTTTTCCAAGGACTGAGAAGTGAGCCTCTTTGCCTCTCTGAATGTCTTCAGAATGGAATCCCATGTAAATTGTTTTTGGTGCTACTCTCTCTGGCTTCCCGTCTTTCAGAACCAGTGGTGGGTAGAAAGTAGAGTCTCTGTGGATTCTTCTGGAAGAGAATAGAGGAAGCATTTCTCCTCTTTGCAGCTCTAAGCAATCCTTCCGCCAGCTAGCCTTTCCTGAACCCAAATGTTCAACATTATTGTTCCTCTCCTCATCTGTTCAAGAAAATTGTAAATTGTTTTTCCCAGCCTTACCCTCTATTCCACCCCCACCTCCGGTTCTTAGCTCAAAACCTTTATTCTACCATGAATAATCTCCCTAACCTTCAAAGTCTAGTAGAAATTTACCTTCTTCATGAAAGTTTCATGAGTTAGAGGCAGCGCTTAAAACGTCTTAGCACTTTGTTGGCACTCCTCTCAGAATTCTTAACACCACCCAAGTCTGTTTCCCTGATGAGGTTTTGATGCCATTCTTGGCAGGGTCACCATCTTATTCTCCTTCATGACCTCTACTGTGGTTTCTCAGGAAATGCTTGTTGAATTCCATAAGGCAGCCTGACGTGGTGCCAAAATTGTGCAATCAGAGTCAGGACATTTGGCTCTCAGTCTCAGTTCTGAGCCAGGTCTGTCAATGAGCTGTCCCTGGAAAGAATGGTGTGACCCTAGGTGATTCTTCATCTTCCTGGGCCTCAGTTTGCTCCACTGGAAAATGAGAAGTTCAGAGCAGGTTAGTGGTTCTTCACTAGGTATGCTTTTTCAGTACCACCGGTGCCTGGGGTGTCTGACACAGGCTTGGTTATGCATCCTTGGCTGGATACACAGTTCACAAGGTGCTTTCCGGTTCCAGAAATACATGTGGGTTGCTAGATAGTGCTTTGGCCTGGGGAGCTGGATGGAAGGAAGTGAGCAGATTGGAATTATAGATTAGCACTTCAGAGACACAGCAAAACAGAGAGTTGAGGCAACTCTCTGAATAATAATAGCTATCATTTATTAAGCCAGGCACTGTGGTGAGGGCTTGAAATGCATTCTCATTTACTCTCACAATATTCTTATGAGGCAGAACTACTGTTACTCTGTTTTATAATAAAATAACTGGGGCTTGGAGAGGTTAAGTAATGGGCCAAGTTGCTGAACTAGGCTGCTAAGCACTGGGACTGAGAGCAAACCTGGGCTGACTCCAGAGCCCGTATTCCTAGATACCCACGGTCTGCCTCTCTCCTAGTGTTTGCTTTTGTTGTGGGGAATACGCTTACGTCGTAAGGGCTGGTCACATTGTTATTAAAAAGTATTGACTTTATTAGTCCTTGCAATTCCTCTCTATTACCAGTAACTAGCAAGTGATGAGTGCACTCATAATTATGATAACTTTTATTAAGACAAGGCATGGAGACATGATGGGTCACTTAATTTTAAAAATTGCAGCATGCCATTCTACATTCATGTGACAGTGGCATCACTTTATTCTATCACATAGACTAGCGTGAACTTTGTTATATGGAAGGAATTGACTTTCTGGAGGAAATGGCTGGAGTTAAAGGAGGATGTGGTGTTACAAGATTACCAAAGACCAGGAAATGTAGCAAATCTTGTGGCAACTCTCCCAGAGTTCTCATTAGTGGTGAGGGAAATGGTATTCTGTAACTGCACAGATAGAATGATGATAACCCACTTCCATCTGTGAAATGCTTCACCCCACAGAGTGATTGAGCAATTAGCAAGCATTTAGTGCACCCCAGACAGAGTTCACGTTTCTATATGTGAACAACTCCCAGATCTACCCTTCACCCCCAATCTCCCTATCGTTGCATCACTTGTAGCTGTATCTGAAATGCCTCTGCCTGGTGAAATGGCTTTTGGCTCCTGCTGAGCGTGACGGATTTTCCCTCGGGCTTTTCCAGCACCCAATTTCCTACTCTTCGTTGGCAGAAATCCTTTGTCCTACACACAATTTGTCTTAAGGTCAATTCTGCTCTATCCATTTGTGGTCTGTCTTCCCATTTTTTGCCCAATCTGGTGATTTACCTCCATGACATTTCTAAAATCTCTTCTCACACTTTCCTTTTATATCAGAACTCTCTCTTAGATTCAACAGCTTGGAGTCACGTGCTTTTCTACAGGATTATGACTCCACCCCCTCCCTGTTACCCTACCCTTGGCCTCTCTTACCTTTTATCAGAAAAAAATAATAAAAAAAATTCTGTCACAAAGTGGTTGAGTGATGCTGCCCCTTGTAAGGAGGGTGTGAGATAGTGTAAGTGGGTCTGTGCTTGGGGGTCATAGAAAAGGAAAGCAAGGCAAGGCAACTGGAAAGGATGCCAGTAGGCTGGGTGGAGGGACAGGCACCAGGAGCTGGCCAGAGTCTTAGGCTCCCACAAGACGACTCACACTTGGGAGCCCTGGCGCACGATGTCAGGGGCAGGGTATTGTAGGCCTGGCCAGGAGAGAATCTGAAGGCTTAGACAAGTAGGTCACTAACTTATCAGAGAGCCAGTTCTCTAACAGAGTGGCTTACCTAGTGGCCAATGCTCCTTTCTTATATTGTTGGGGGTGACAAAGTGCCTCACTTAAGTGAGCACATTTCCAGGCTTTCTTGGCAGTAGGTATAGCCATGTCTGTCTGGGTCAGATCTACATGAAGTTCTATTGGAACTTATGGGAAGGCTTGTTAAAAGTGGAAGGTCACTGAATGGGAAGGAGCTCCCCATTTTGCCTTTCCTCCCTTCTTTTCTGCTCCTTGGCACATGGATGTCAGAATTACAAGAGACGACTTGCACCCCATGATGCTTGGGAATACAAGGTATGTAGAGTGGATTAGATTTCTACTGCCGTGTAATGATTGCCACAACTTTAGTGGCTGAAAGCAATATGTGTGTATTATCTTACAGTTTCTCGGGGTCTGGAGTCTAGGCATGGGCTAGCTGGACTTTCTGCTCAAGGTCTCCCAAAGCTGAAATCAAGGAGTCAGCTGGGCTGTGTTCTCATCTGGAGTTTGGGCTCCTCTTCCGACCTCATTCAGATTTTGGCAGAAGTCAGTTAGTTCCTTGCTGTGGTTTTCCTGCTAAGCTCCTAACGGCCCTAGTCACATGGTCCTTTCACACATGGCAACTTTTATTCTTAAAGGCCAGCTTGTGAATCAAGCTCGGAAAAGTTTAAAAACCAGCCTCAAATATCTCCTATTAAGATGAGTCCAGTACATTTGTATACCTAACGAGGTCAGGCCACCCAGGAAAATCTCCCTTCTGATTAAATCAAAGTCAGCTGATGTGACGTTTTGATCGCATCTGTAAAATCAGGAGCAGGCTGGCATCTCAGAAGAACTGAACGGGCGAGTAGTGTGAGATGAGGTCCAAGATGTAATGGCCCGCTGGAGTGGCAGGCTGTTTAGGGCTTTGTCGATCGTCTTCAGGATTTTGGCTTTTAACCTGAGTGAGAAGAGAAGTCACTGGAGAGTTCTGAGCAAAGTAATATTGCTTTTCTCACATTTTAGAAGGATGGCTCTGCCTTCTGGGTTGAGAACAGACTGTGGGGAAGGGGAGAGGGGACCAGTGTGGAGGCAGGGAGATCAGGTGGGAGGCTGTGGCACTAGTCCAGGTAAAGGATGATGGCGGCTTGGGAGAGCTGTGTCAGCAGAGGTGGTGAGCAGTGGCTGGACTCCGGGTATGTACTTCAAAGACTGAGCCAGAAGGATTATGGACAGATTGCAGGGAAGACTCCAAAATTTCTGTCCTGAACAATTGGCAAACTTCTTATCTTCTTTCCCTGAAGAAAAGGACTTGGCTGTAGTTTTCAGTGTATATTTCCTCATTTCAGGTGTAGTTTTGGATGAATTTCAAAATTTCAGTAAAAACTGTTTGAATTTAATTGAAAGATTTCAAGCCCTCTGAACACATACTTTGTGGGAATGAGTAAGTAGCTAATTTGTTGGTTCAAATACACCTTTTCTCTTACCTCAACGCTAAATCTCTCAAAGTGGCATCTACTTTCTGGCAGTAAAGGAGACCCAGGTGAGGCCAATTATGGAACAGGTAGGGCTTGCCTGGGAGTTTGGGTGGAGAAGAGAAAGGAGTGGAGTTTGCCCAAGTGGGCGCCATCTGGGACACCTGGGGCAGCAGAGGGTACTCAGCTGAGGGGCACCTGGCAAGGTGGGGGTGAGAATCTGAAAAGCAAGGAGGGAGACCTAGATCATGAATTTTCCCTAATACCTTCAGCATCTGACAATGTTTACTTTGACAATGTACATGCCTCTGTATGACTCGCAAACAACAAGGGCTTCGCGAACCTTATGTTCTTGAGTTGCAAGAGCAAGAGAATATTTGGAAATATGCCTTACTTAAAAAAACATAACACCTATTTTCATAAATAATGCATTCATGAAGAAAATCTATTATACTTGTGTGCTTGCCCAGATGCACACCACACACTTCCCTTGGGCTCTGTATACTGCAAGTAGCTTCTTCAAAATACATTTCTCAGGCTTCCTTGCCAGCTGCAGGGGATTCAAAGGCATAAGCGTAGTGCAGAAGAACCAGGATATCTCCCTTCCTCTCTCTTTCCGTCAAGTGGTGTTCCTGAAACTGCCGTATCTTCTCTGTTGGGAGCCACGGATCCCACCGAGGGACTCTGGCTCCTGATGTTGGTAACCCCCCCATTCTCTTTCTCCCCCCTCTTCTTGGGCTAATTGCTGGGCTCACTGTTCCCTGCGTACCTTTCATCTCTTATCAAGGGTTTGCAGCTAGTTCCCATATTAAATTCCTAATACTGAACTACCTGGTGTGGACTGTTTTCTTAGCTGGACCCTGACTGAGACATGTATTTATTGTAAAATCTGGCCAAAAGAAAATTTTGTAGAAAATACAAAGAATATAAAGTTACCATTACTCCCACCAACCAAAGATAACTATAATTAACACTTGGGTGTATATCCTTCCAGTTTAATTTTATATACATGTATGAAAAATATTTATATATTTATTCTGTAATAGTACTATTATATAAATAAATATATATATATTTTCCTTTCACAAGTTCAGAGTCATATTGCACTCTTTGCTTTGTAGTCTTTTCTTTTTTTTTTTCTCATTTAATATATTGGAAACATTTTTCTAAATCACTAGGTATTTTTATATAACGTGATTTTTAAATCCTCACCCAAGGACATTTGTTTTTCATTGCTTTTAGAGAGAGAGGAAGGGACAGAGACAGGGAAAAAGTGATGCGAGAGAGGATCAACTTGATCGTTTTCTCGTAAGTGCCCTGACCATGGATTGAACCCACAACCTAGGAATGTGCCCTCACTGGGAATCAGACCCATGAGTTTTCTATCTATGATGGCATTCCAACCAACTGAGCCACACCAGCCAGGGATATCACATAATTTTTAAATGGTTATTTGTGTGACTTCAAATAGATGTACTAGAATTTATGTAACTCATTTATCATTACTGGTTACATAGATTATTTCTGATATTGCTACTGTAATAATTCTGTGAAAGTTAATAAACAGACATCTTATTTAACATGGAGTTGGGATGCTAGAAGGACTCTCACACATGTGTCACGCAATGCACACTACTGACCCCCACAGGAAGAGACGTACTTTATATCTCTGATAGTGAGTGATCCTGCATTGCTACCTCAGCAGGAGGAAGAAAAGATCCCTTCTGTCCCAGTGACAGCTCAGCCACTGGGAGGCTGCCGTAACTCAGCCAATGAAAAGTCACTATATTTCAAACTTTAGTTTCTTCATTGTAGGAAACTTAGTTTCCTTTTCAACAACCACTTCCAAGATCATAAAGAGTTATTCCTTTCTTTTGTTTCTCTGGACTTGTGAGTGGTTTGTCTTTAGACCAAATGTCTTCAATTGCAATTCTTTGTTGTTCCCAAATAAACCCCTTTTGCTGGAGAACTATCTGGCTATTTGTTTAAGATCAACAATACCATGTGCCATTTTGGGGGATGTATTTCTGATTGTTCTTTTGGTATAGTTTAACAAAGTAACTTCTATAAGAGCAGGGAGTTTGTCTGGTTTGTCCACAGATGAATTCCCAGTGCCCAGAGCAGTGCCTGCCCAAATAGGGGGCATTTTTGGTGAGGATGAAGTGGAATGACTGTAAGGGACATGTACAGTGTAGAGACCTCGTGCATGTTGACGTGCCTCTCTTTTGAGGGCCAGGGCTGATTCATCACCCAGAGAGCAGTTGGATCAGACCTGGCTAGCTGCCTTGTGAACTGGAGAGGATGGAGCCTCCAGGCTACCGCAGCTGCTGGGGGTCATTCAGCTGATGGAATTTGCCTTGTTGCAACTGAAAGCCAGCTGGACTGAGAATGAAGTCCAGGGCTGCGTGAATTCTTGTGAAGTCCACTCCAGCTCCTCCAGGACACCGGCTGGCTGCTGTACTGAGGCCATTGTAGCTGTGCTGTGCCAAATCTCAGGCCCTATCACAGCTGGACAAAGGCATGGGGTGGGTCCTTCTGGTCCCCGAACTTTCCTAACAGAGTTCTCAGGCCTCCTCAACACTGAACTTTGGAAAACTGACATTTTCTTAATTTGGGGCTTACAACTAAACTCACAAACAATACACCATTTTTAGAGTTAAAGCTGGTCTCAAAAAAAGGCTTGAGTATATGTTAAGGAGGTTTTATCCTTTTTGGTAAAGGAAGTTACTTTCTTTACTGAGCTACCAGTTGACAAGTTTAATGTTTTCCCAGGAAGTAAGGCACCCACAGGGTGCTAGAACTTTAGGTCTCAACATTTATCTTTTGTTTGTCTAAGCCCACTTAAATAACTGTGCATCCCAAGCTAAATAACTGTAACATGCCAATAAAATTAAAAAAAAAAAAAAAAACCACACACACACACACACACAAGAAAAGTGGAATGAAGAGAACAAGAAGATTTTATTCCAGAGATTAAACTACAGCATGAGGATGTATCTCTGGACTTCTCCTAGTCCCGAATATCCTGGTCACCATCAATAAATTCTAGCGACTTAAAATACTAACTGCTTTCAATTACTTATTGATCTCCTAGTCCCGAATATCCTGGTCACCATCAACAAATTCCAGTGACTTAAACTACAAACTGCATTCAATTATTTGTTGATCACATATTATGTGTTCGATGTCAGAAGCTTCCTCTACGGAGTTTCACCGTAAGAAGAGAGGAGGGAGGTACAAATTCACAGCTCAGTAAACAGTGAAGAGCTGGTTAAGAGTGAGGGCTTGAGTTGTCTGGCTCCAGCACTTACTCACTGTGTACTCTTGAGGAACTTGTCTGTTCTCCTTGGCTTTGGTTTCCTAGTATGTAGAAAGGTTGGAAGATCCTGCGGAGTTGATGGGAGAATTAAATGAGTTACCATTTATAATGTGTATCCTGGGACATGGGACATCCACTTTGCTGCTCTGTAGTTTCTTTCCAATGCCAAGTCTTCCTGCTGAGTGAAGTGGCGGGGTGGAGGGTGGGTGGTAATCAGGTGCATTGTTACCCAGCCTGTTCCTGGATCTGAGTTTGCAGTGACCTTCTAGTCTCCAACTCTTTGTGACTTCCTGACCTTGATTTTGAAAGACTTGGCCTTTGGCCAGTCTCCCTAGCCTGTCCCTCAGCTGGAAGCTGATGCAGCACTAGGCTGAGCGCTGTGGGAGACAGAAAGTTATGTGGTCTTCTCCTGATGTGCTGAGCTTGTGGGGATCCAAAACATCAGGCTCAGGAAGTGGTAGATGGCTTAGAGGAGAATGCCAGCGTAGTGTGGGGTTCTCAGAGTCCACGTCCTTAGAATTAATGGCCCTGAGCAACCGGACAGGCTGCCGGAACAAAGACTGTGGACTTCCATAAAACCCAGACTCTCACACAAATTCAGGATTCCTTGGATTCTATGCCTTGAGAGATAGTCACTTAGCCTCTGCCCTGACATCTTACTCATTTGTTCATTCAGTCACTCGGTGGGCTAGGCCGGTCATGGGGACTTCACTACGTGTCCTGTTAGATGGTACAGTCAATCTACCCTGCTTCCAACTGGTGGTACTTATTCTGATTTTGCAAAAATAAAAATAAAAAACTAAAGAAGAGTCAAATCTCGACTTTATATATTTAATGGCATATGTCACCTTCCTGAATCTTTTCCTTTTCAGATTCGTTGTTCTAGATTCAGATCATTCAATACACAGGGTGGGGCAAAAGGAGGTTTACAGGTGTTCATATGGAAAATAATACGATACTAAATAGTAATACAAGAATAAACTCTGCGTTCGGTGTACTCACAACTGTAAACCTACTTTTGCCCTACCCCATATATGGCAAGATTTTCCCACTTTCTGCCATTCTGATTGCTTTGCTCAGGGAGGATCTCAGTCTGGAAATCTCCTTTATAAAATGCAGCACAACAATTTCATCTCAATGCACGACATATAGAATCAGTCACCTTGATGCTTTACATTTACGAAGGTAACCTTAGACTGTTTTAGCTTTTAAAGAAAAGTTTTTAAATGATCCATTATCCACCCAGGTTTCTTCCAGCCCATAGTATGTACCTGGCTTTGTAAACCAACATGCAAGTATTTACATGAATTTATTTTAAATAACCTCATCTTACCTATCACCTGATATAATTTTGAATTGGCTGGTTAGAGATACTTGTGCCATCTGTAATTTCGATAAGACTGAGACTGAATTAGAAGAGAAAAAGACAGCATACTCTGGGACCCTACTACAGATTTTGCTCTGAGATGCACCACCCTAATAATGGACACCCTTGGCTTTTGGATTCAACTAGTTGATTCTTCCTATGAGTCAGAGTCTGGAGTCAGATTCTTCCTATATGCCAGAGTCACTATCTAAGTTTCAAGATCTTCACTTATCAGCAGAATGACATTGGGAAATTTATGGAATGTCTCTGCACCTCAGTCCTAACAACTGTAAAGTGGAGAAATATCTACCGACTGGAGCTGAAGTGGGGCGTAAGATAAACTATGTGGAAGGGTTACCTCAGTGCCAAACAAATGGTAAGCATTTACTAAATGTCAGTTACTTAATATCTTATTTCATGTCTTCCTCATATCCACTAAGTATCCGTAAGACTGAAATTTCATGATCATAGTTACAATGCTTTTCTATCTTTGGTTTTCTGGAGCTTTTCTCATTTTTGAAGACTTTAAAAAAATTAATTGGCAGTGATCTTGAAATGAGCCTGGAGATTGTTTGAAGTAGCAACGGAGAGCAATTATGACGTCCTGTAGAGCACTAGATTAGCCCAGTGACAAATACCAATAATATCATTAGTTTGGGCAGGGGGGAGAAGGAAAGCTAATCTAACTCCTTGCAAGCTGAGAATCAAACCTGGAAGTCAGACAATAGTTTTAATTTTAAATTAGATGTGCAGAAATTGAAAACTATGTAGGATAGTTTTTATTAAATCGGGATACAGAATATTCAGCTCAACGCAGGTGTTGCAGCCCAGCACGTGGTGGCCGACTGTCACCTTGGACGTCATTCATCCCATACCATCCTAACGATGAAGGGCTTCTGGGGTCAGACTGCCCCGACTCCGCCATTCATCACCTGGGGTAGGTCACAGATGAGGCTGTGGACCCAGTCTCAGTTTGTTTATCATTTAAATGGTGTCAAGAACATAAGGTAGTTTTAGGATTAAAGGAGAAAGGGTAGCTAAAGAGCTTCTTATGGTTTCTAGTACATAGTAAGTACTCAGTAAATGGTAGCCATGTTTTTAATGATGCTAAGAGAAAATTTCACAAAGGAACTGCCCACAAAACATCACTTATTTCTAACAGAAACTTATAATTGCTATCTTGTCCAGACCACTTGCATTTTTCTGGTCAAGGGTAGAACTCTGTGACTGGGCAGCGGAAAGAAAGTGTTTTCTACCAGTGGCCGGCAGATCTCCCTTTCACTGGAATTCAGCCTGTTAGCTGCATGGCTAAATCCCAGAACCAGAAAACATGTCCCGTACATGACAGCACTGTCAAGTAGAGGAGACAGGTGTTTGTTGGCTTCCCCTCTCTGGGACTTAATAGCTCCTGAAGGTTAGCCCTTATTGACTCGTGAAGCCATGTCCACCTGCGGGTCAGGGGTGCCAAGGCTGTGTTCACGCTGCCAGCAGCCACCACCGGAGCTTTACAAAGGGAGACACTGCATATGAGAGAAAGGCAGGTGATAGTACACACACACACACACACACACACACACACCCCTCAGGTGGCCGAGGTTCCCTGGAGACAAGGGAAAAAATGTGCTTTCTTAAAGGACTGGAAGAGAAAACCCTTTGCTTTTTTCTGTGTGGCTTATTGGTTGAAGTTCTCAAAATTTTATCCCTTGCCCTGGCTCTGACTTTGATCTCTCTATTTGCTAAAGAGCACCCCTTAGATCCAGCGTCAGGACCAGGAGCATCCCAGACGCAGAGCTGCAGGGGCCACTGCTGGGACAGTAATAAAACCCACCAGGAAAGGAGGGAAAAACAATGTGATTCTCTTTCAATGAAGCATTTGAAATAACTGATTTTATTTTTGCCTTTCTCTCTCTGGTGTCCCATGTATGCAGTAATGGGAATGGAAATTATTCCACTTGATGCTCCAAACTTAATTATTCTTAATCTATTTTGATGTGCTTTGATTCCTTGCTTACTGAGTCTAAAGGTACCTCATTTGTGTGCTGCTCCGCCACTAGTTCCCCAGGTACAGGTCACCCTTTCTGTCTGGTGACTTCCTGGGACTCCAGGCTGTTTCTGGGATAGACGTGAATGACTGGAGAGGAAGTGTGCTGACACCATCAGCAGAGGGTATTTACTGAGTGGTTGTGAAATGGTCTCTACAGAGTTCCATGTCACTTCAGAGCTGGCATCCGGTGAATATATTTTAGTAGGTGTCAGAAATCAGCTCAGTAATAATCTACTCAAGAACTTTGCTAAGCTTAAGCTGTATGATAATGTGTGTTCCTTTTGAATTATCACCTCTAATAATTTCTCTGCAAGTATACACTTCAATTTATTCAAAGGGAATAGGTATTCACTCTGCTGGGGTTCTAGTCTGCTTTATATGGTTTACTCTGTGCTTTCTAAATTGAAGAACATTTTCTTTGGAGGCCAGGTGAGGAGGAAGTTTCCTGTTAGTAGTGAAGAGAATGGTCAAAAGGTTGGGGATATAGAAGGGGTTAGGTATGTGCTCTCCGATATGGTAAACGTGGTTAGTGACTACCATATTAGATAGTGAGACAGAGAACATTTCCATCGCCACAGAAAGTTTTCTGTTGGACAGCGCTGGGTTAGAGGGTCAAAAGAGTGGGACCCTCTGTTGGCCTGGAGATCTTGTTCAGTGGAAGTTGAGAAAGTACTGTAGAATTCTTTATTTTTTTATTTTTTAATATATTTTATTGATTATGCTATTACAGTTGTCCAATTTCTCCCTCATCATTCCCCTCCACCTTGCACACGCCCTCCCACCCACATTCCCTGCCTTTAGTTCATGTCCATGTGTCATAAGTTCTTTAGCTTCTACATTTCCCACACTATTTTTGCCCTCCCCCTGACTATTTTCTACCCACTGTCTATGCTACTTATTCTCTGCACCTTTTCCCTCTCTCTCCTCCCCCCACTCTCCTGTTGCTAACCCTCCATGTGATCTTCATTTCTGTGTTTCTGTTCCTGTTCTAGGTGTTGGCTTAGTTTGCTTTTGTTTTAGGTGTGGTTGTTAATATCTGTGAGTTTACTGTCTTTTTACTGTCCTATTTTTTATCTTCTTTTTCTTAGATAAGTCCCTTTAACATTTCATATAATAAGGGCTTGGTGATTATGAACTCCTTTAACTTGACTTTATCTGAGAAGCACTTTATCTTCTCTTCCATTCTAAATGACAGCTTTGCTGGATAGAGCAATCTTGGATGTAGGTCCTTGACTTTCATGACTTAGAATACCTCTTTCCAGTCCCTTCTTGCCTGTAAGATCTCTTTTGAGAAATCCGCTGACAGTCTGATGGGAACTCCTTTGTAGGTGACTCTGCCTTTATCCCTTGCTGCTTCTAGAATTCTCTCCTTCATTTGAATCTTGGCTAATGTAATTATGATATGCCTTGGTGTGTTCCTCCTTGGGTCCAACTTCTTTGGGACTCTCTGAGCATCCTGGACTTCCTGGAAGTCTATTTCCTTTGCCAGATTGGGGAAGTTCTCCTTTATTATTTGTTCAAATAAGTTTTCTACTTGTTGCTCTTCCTCTTCCCCTTCTGGTACCCCTATCATTCAGATGTTGGGATGTTTAAAGATGTCCTGGAGGTTCGTAAGCCTCTCCTCATTTTTTTGAATTCTTGTTTCTTCATTCTTTTCTGTTTGGTTGTTTCTTTCTTCCTTCTGGTCCACTCTACTGATTTGAGTCCCAGTTTTCCTCCCATTTCTATTGGTTCCCTGTGCATTTTTCTTCCTTTCTCTTATTGTAGCCTCCATTTTTTCATCTAATTTGTGAGCAAAATCAACCAATTCTGTGAGCATCCTAATCACCAGGGCTTTGAATTGTGCATCTGATAGGTTGGCTATCTCTTCGTCGCTTAGATAAATTGGCTCTGAGGCTTTGATTTGTTCTCCGGTTTGAACCATTTTTTTTTTGTCTAGTCGTGGCTGTTGCATAGTGAGGGGTGGAGCCTTAGGTGTTCCCCAGGGCGGGGCAGCCCAGTCGCTGGGTAGTGATGCTGTATGTGGGGGCGGGGTCCGAGATGAAACAATGGCATTTGCCCTGCTCTCTCTCAGATTCCAGTCCCTTCCGCCGCTTCCCCTTTGCCTGGATTATCTGCGCGCAAATGTGGGACCACCTGGTCAGCCAGCCGCCTTGTGCGGCCTCACTGGGTCTGCACGGTTGCCACTCCGTGCCTGGGGTCTGCTAGCTGCTGCTGCCTGCATGCCCAGTCTGCACCTCCACTTTTTCCTGCTGTGACTCCGCCCCTCTTACCGGTCTGGATGAATGGTTGTTGCACTTCTGAACAGTTCAATTTTCCATGAGGTCGGGTTGTTTTCTTGTATCTAAGTCTTTGTTGTCCTTAATTTTGGTTGTGAGAGGAGGTACAGCGTGTCCGCCTATGCCTCCATCTTGGTCAGAAGTCCCTGTAGAATTCTTTAGGTTCCTGTACATCCCCGCCCCCCACCGTCTCCTCACACTTAATATTCTTTGCCTCCTCGGCTGCCTTGGGACCACCAAGACTACTCTCACCAGTTTGCTCATCACATGAAGCACAGGACTGCCCAGCTGTCTTCATCCCCAGACTCTAATTCCCCTATGACTCTATCTTTCCTCCTTAAATGACTTCACTGGCTCCTTGAAATTTAAGGTCAATCGTTAGTGTCAACCCCCATATCCTCAAGGCTTCACCAGATTCTCTCCTGACCTCCTTGCTCTCCCCAAGACACTGCTTCCCCTGCAGCCCTATCAAGAGTTAGCTTTCTTTTCTTCCTTTATTGTTGTACCGTTGAACCTGGAATTGAGGTAGATGACATTTTTGCTCATTTCCACCTTGAGATTATACTCTCTTGTATTCTTCACTAGAACCACTCAGCTACGAATCTGGAATCTCATGCCATCAACATAATTCACCCAGTAGCCCTACTACCGAGTTGTAGTCAATTAGCACATCTTGGATCACTCAGCCTGATTTCTTGAAGATGTTAGCTTTGGCTCACTGCCATTCCCTCACCATTCTTTCTTTCTTAATTGTTGGCAATTTATATCTTTGTAGAGGATTCTTGAATTTCTCTCCTTCAATTATCTTGCCCTCTGTTCTATCTCAGCAATTCCCTCTCAGAGTCATTCATAGTCCATACCCTTAACCTGAACCTTGTCAAAACCTTAATTTCAAGTATTCAACTCTCTGACCACCTTTTCATTTTTATAACCCACTTTCTGTGCCAGTTTGACTTCAGGACTTTCAATCTAGTGTCTCCACCATAGTCGTACACTGACGACAGCCCCTCTGGGTACATAAATAAAAAAGAAGGGTCCTGTCTGGGTGATGCAGACCCATGCCAGGGCTCATGACTTGGGACACAGACTGGACTTCAGCCTTCCTTCAGCCGGGCACTTCTGTGCAGTGCCCAAACTTCACAAGTGTACACGAACATCCTGTTTTAATCCATTCATCCCATCCCATTTTAACTGTTGCCCACTAGCATCCCCATAATCTCGTTGCCATCTTTATTCAGTTTAAATCACATAACCAATCATTGTTATCATGCCCTTGCTCTCAGCCTCACCGCCCGTGACTTTCCCTTGCTTTGTGGTACTCTCTCTCCAACCCTGGTTAAATTCAGCTCGCTTTTCCTCCATGCCTGTAGCTCTGCTATCAGCACAGCTAAGGAAAAATACTTCTTTGTGCCTCCTGTTCTCACCTCACATTCATGATCACTGTCGTTAAGTGGGCCATCATTTTGCCCATCGATTGTGCTGCACTTTCTTATGGAATATAATTTTCTATTTTCCTAGAAAATTCTTTCTTTCCTCTTCCTTCTTTTCTAAACTTTCACATATCCTTCCTCCCTCAGTTTCAACTGCTGACCCTGCTTCCATTCCCTGAGGAACTGGAAGCCATTGAAAGAGTCCTTCCGCAGTCCTTCCCAGCACACCTCCCCTCCCATCTGCATGGGTGTCCATGCACCACGCCTTCTCTTCTGCTCTGCTCCCTCCACTCAGGGCCAGGTCTCACTGCTCTTGCCTACTCAAGGGTGTTGCTGCGGGAATTCTCCCTGCTGTCTTCCCTGCCACCAAATCGTTCCTTTCCAGAGGATGAGATACCAGAGTGCAGACATTATTTCCTTCATCTTAAGCACAGCTCTCCATAAACCCTATGAACCTTCAGTTCATGCTCCATTTTTATATTTCCTCTTGTAGGAAAATCTTTGTGTTGTCTGTACTTGAGATCTCCTTGATTCTAGTCAGGCTTTCACCCCCAGCCACACTCTACCGGAATGCTTTGGTTAAGGTCACCAACATCTCCCACATAGCTAAACCCTGTGGTCAGTGATTGTTCTTCTTCTCCTTGGCCTATTAGAGGCATTTCACATATTCAGTTGGTGTCACTTTCTCAGAATATTTTTTCACTTAGCTTTTAGGCCACCTGCTCTTCTGGTTTCTTTGCAGCTACTTTCCTCCACAGTGACTTCCTCATCTCTAAACTCTAAATGTTGGAAAGCCCTGGGTCATTCCTTGGTCCTCTTTTCTATTGCTCCCTACCTGATTTTATCTTGTATCATGGCTTTGAGTAACATTTTTTTCCCCAAATTTAAAAAAAGATTTTATTACTTATTTTTAGAAAGAGGGGAAGGGAGGGAGAGTGACATTGATGTGTGAGAGAAACATCAATCAATTGTCTTTTGCACATGCCGAACTGGGGACCTGGCCTGCAACCCAGGCATGTGCCCTGACCAGGAATCGAACTAGTGACCTTTTGGTTTTCAGGCTGGCACTCAATCCACTGAGCCATACCAGCTGGGGGCTGTTTTTACCCAATTTTATATATTGATTTATTTCAGTTACATTTTTACGTTGATGGTTTTCCAATTTATGTTTTCAGGCCAGTTACTTTCTAGAATGTTAACTTATACTTCTTACTCCAATTACCTACTTAGTACCTCTACTTGGATATCAAATAGGTATCACAAATTGAATAAGATCAAAGTGAACACCTGATATGCACCCCCCTCTTTACTACCCCCCTCACCTCCAAAGAAACCCTATTGCTCCCATGGTCTTTTCTATCTGCACTATGGAAATTCCATTGTTTAATTGATTAGCTCCCAAACCTTGCAGTCATTGGTTTGTCTTTTTTTTTTTTCTCTCCACAATATCAACAAATGCTATAGGCTCTGCCTTTAAAATATGTCCAGAATAGAATCACTCCTCACCTTCTGTGCTGCTACTCTCCTTGATGAGCCTCCGTCATCTCTTATCAGGGATTTGCAATAGCCTGTTAACTGATCTCCCTACTTTCACCCCTGCTCTATCTTAGTTTGTTTTCCACATAGCAGCTAGGTTGACCCTTCTCAAACGTAAGCCACATGGTATCATTGCCCTACTTATAACACCGCAATGGCTTCCCAACTTACTCAGAATAAAAGCCAGCGTCCTATCCATTATCTACTATATGCTCTGATTCCGTTACTTCTATGCCCAGTTAATTTCTGGCCTCCCCTCCTACCAGTTTCCCTCTCCCACACTGTTTCAGTCACACTGCTTTCTTGAAGTCATCAGAGAGCCTGCTGCCTCAGGACCTTTGCACTGCTTCCAATGCCCCAAATGCTCTTCTTCCAAATACCCTCATGGTTCGTGTACTCACTTCCTTCAGATCTTCATTCAAAAGTCTCAGTGAAACTTTTTGTAGATATACTATGTAAAATTTCATTCCCTTCTGCATACTTTTTGTCTTATCCTTGCTTCTCTTTTCGGTTTTATTTTTCTCCTAGTTACTACTTATCACTGCCTAATGTAACATGTATTTATATATATAATATATATTATATATTATATATTTATATTTTATTATATATTGTATTTTATATAAAATATATATATTTTAATTTGACTTTCCTGCAAGAATTTAAGCTCTGTAATAGCAGAGCTTTATATATGCCTGTGTCTTTTTTTGCTCACTGTGGTATTGCCAGTGCCTAGAAAAATACCAGGCCCTCATCAGATGTTTAACAAACCTTTGTTGAATGACTAACTGAAGGTAAAAAGGAGTTGGCCAATAGTGCCTCTATTTGCAAAGAATTATAACCTACTGCTTAGGAGCAGAGACTTGAAATTTTGCCTGTGTAATTTTGGGTATGTTACTTAATCTGTTTCCTGTAAAATAGGACAATACAGTTCCTACTATATAGGATTGCAAAGAGGATTAAATGAGACAATGTATGTAGGGGAATACATATAGATCAGATATGTAGAGATGAAATACATAGAATAAGTGCACAGGAATTCTTCGGTCTCATCATTATTGTTGTCCTCTGCTAACATTATGCCATCTTCCCATCTTTCCATTATGCTTCCCTCATAGGTTGTTTAAAAGTCCAGTATAAACCTGTTTATAAGAATCCCAACTCTGCTGCTCATTAGCTATGCGATTTAAGGCAATTAGTCTTTCTGAAGCTCTGTCGCCTCACCTCTAGCCTAGAGATAATAAATACTTGGCAGCGTTGTGGTAAGGATTAAATGATGTGTAAAGAGAAGTTTAATATCTTTCCCTGACACATAGTAAATGCTCAATAAATAATAGCTCTTCACGGTGCTGTGGGGGTGCGGGATCTGGAGGAGGCAGTTTGGCAGGGCGAGCGTGAACCAGGCTGCGCAGTCAGCGGGACTATCGAAGTTCAGGCCCTTCTCAGACTGGAGCTTCTCCGAGAGCAGCCTGCGCCACCGCCGTCTTTAATTCCGCTCTTCCTTCTTCTCACCAGGATCACTCCGAGTCTTGAGCAAGGGTTGTAATTTTTAGAGTTGGCGATGTGTTTCTTTTTATAGTTTCTGTCCTCCTTAAGCTCTTTTCTCTGATTTTAAACTTCCTATCTTGAGCCTAGGAGAATATACATACATACACATTTCTTTCTTTCTTTCTTTTTAACTTTGAGGCACACGGCCACTCCCTTCCGAGGTTCCAGTCACTGCCATGTCAGTAGCCAGTTGTTCTTTTGAGTAGAACCACAGCCGGAGCAGAAGCCCTCTTCTCTCTACCTTTTAAGCATCCAGCGAAGAGATAGACATTAGTTATAGAATACAGGCCCACTATGCAAAGTTGTCTAAACTGACCTGTTTTAAAGTAATGTTCCCTCAAGCCAGACTTAACCAGCCTTAGTACAATACCGAAAATACCCAGTGAGCTGATTATTCAATACCACCCACTTTCACCCTCACACATTCTTAGGTCTCGTTGCTCAACTCATCTGCTGTTCTGACTTCAGAAGGAGCTCCATGAATGGAAGACTCCCTTAAGGGACAGAAATGAGAGTTAAATCCTACACTAAACACATGAGCTCATCTTCTGAGAATCTTGCAGAACAGAGAGTGGAATTTTGCCAACATTTTACATTGACCAGGCAAACTTTCAACATTATCTATTTCCTTTCTCTTACATGAGTTGAATATCTTTAGAATAACCTGGCTAGGAAACTGCAGAGGAGAAAGACCACCCTCATCCTAGGCATGGCTCAAATTTTAAGTGTAAAACTAAGTAAAATTGTTAGACACACAGAAAAATGTTTGGATATGATTTTTAAAATGAGTTTTTTTTTCCCCTGGGTGGAAGTGTTAAAATTGGGTGGTAACATAATTCTTGGAGCTGATAAGGGACTTTCCAATTGTGGAATAAACCACATTTTGTTATATGTTGTATTTTGTACTGTAGAATGGTACAGTTTTGGAAGGAAGTGAACATGGCTGCTAATTAGCTCGAATTTATTTAATTTATGAAATAGAAACCTCTTCAGTATTTTGTTACATAGAGCAATGCCCTTCCTCCTGCAGAAATAAAATAAATACTAATTGAATTGACAGTTTTTCTTCAAATGAAGTAAGAACTTGTTAAGTTCTCCCCCTCAAATCTGTCATCTTTTAATGTGATTTTTACGAATCCATCCTGATTCTAGTTCTCCCACATTCATCCAATCTTGAAAACAAACTGAAAAAGTAGAAGTGAGAGTTTTAAAGTTTGATCTATATATATATTTTTTAACAGAAGATGGTCTTTAAAAACAGAAGTGGTAGAGCAAAAGCAACTTTGAACCCTAAGTCGTTTCTCCAGAAACCTCTATCAGCAGTTCCTCTGTCCTGTGGGGTGTGATGTGGGAAGAGGTCAGACTTCTGAAATCAGGACACATTTTTTTTTTCTGAGATGTTGAGGATGTCAACAATATCTTAGTCAAATGGCTTGGTACTTGGGGGAAATGTCTAGTTTCCTGGCACCAACAGGGGAATGGCTTTTTCTTCTTTTCCCATCAAGCCCCAAGGTGAATGATTGCCTTAGACCCCCCTAGACTTCTCGATTTTGTGCACTCCCAAAGTGTTTAAGAGCTTTTTAAGCCTATACTTATCTTAACGCTTAAACGTCTTGCATTGTCCTTTCAGAGTTTACTGTCTTATGTCCTCAGTTAGATTGTCTCATCTCCCCTTGTGGGAAGATACTGTCTTAAACATCGTCATTCAAGGTAGATACTTTAACAAGAGTTTCTCAAAGTGTGGTCCTTAACGTTGTACGTCAGACACATCTGGAAAGTCTGACAAAAATGCAGATTCTGAGGTCCATCCATTTACTAGGACTGGCTATAGTGAGGACCATGGATTTTAAATCCCCCGCCCCCTCCCCCATTCCGCCACCCCGATGGTGCCTGTGCATACCACAGCATCACAGGCACAAGGAGACACCTGATGACGGGTCTGGGTAACTTCCCCTGACGGGTCTGATTCCCCTCAGACACCCTCAGAATAAGTCGTTGAGGGCCACAGGGGCCATCAGGCTGGGCCTAAGAGTAGAATTTGTACATGAATTCATTTCAAAAACATTAAACCGTGAGCTAATTCTTCTGGGTATGGGTACACAACAGATGGATAGAGAGAAGCAGTCTCTGCCCACCCCCGGTTGAACAGTCTAGTCATATAACTTAAGGAACCTGGAAATAATTCCATCATCAGCGTCTTCTCTTCATTTTCCTACTTTACTCCTCAGATATTTTACTAGTATCTTCTGTTAGCCAGACCCTATTCTGTGATGAAGAAGACAGATAAGGACCCCTCCCTTCTCTAAGAGTTTATATTTCAATAAGGAGACAAAGAAAATAAACAAGCAAACCAAAACCCCCAAGTTAATCACAGATTGAGATGATCACAAGGAAGTAAATAAACAAAGTAATGTGTGGAGAGACCAACTTCAAAGGATGAGGGCCTGGCCAAGCTGCACCATGAGGGGGCATTTGAACTGAGAATTGCTGGGTGAAGGTTTTTGGGTCATCTCTGCAACTGGGGCAGGTTCGTGAGCTGTTTGAAGCACACATACCTGAGATGGAATAACGATGATGATGATGATGATGATGATGATGATGACAGCTATGACTTACTGAGCATTTCCTGCGTGCATGTCAGATTGGGTGTTAAACATTTTACGTGCTCTGCTGTATGCAATTTTGGCAGGAAACCTAGAAGATGATGTTATTACTCCCACTTCTGATGAGGAAACTGAGATACCTCAGTGATGTTCAGGTACTTCCTCAGGGACAAAAAGCCAGTAAATGGCAGAGTGGGCAATCAAGCTTAGCTTTGTGTGAGGGCAAAGCCTGCTCTCTTTGGCTCTATGTGCTCATCCTCTTCGCTGGTGCGAGGCTGCAGCTGCTGACTGCAGAGGAAGCATGATGAAACGGAAAGTGCACAGACTTGTTATGATGACCAGGGTGGCTGATATTAAAAACACACAATAGTAATGCTTGCAGTAACATTGTCGAGCATCTGCTCTATGCAAGGCACTGTGCAAAACACCTTATTTTGATTAGCTCATGTGATCCTCAAGATAATCCTATGAGATACAGATGAGGAAATTGGGGTTTTAAGAGGTTAAGCAACTTGGCCAAGGTCACTCAACTGGTAAGTGGTAGAAATAGATTTACACTTATAAGGTCTGATTCTGAGGCTTGACTCTCCCTTCTGCTTCCCTGATGAAGGAAGCAAATGTCTGTTTAAGGGCCGGAGACACACTTAGACACAATAAAGCTCTAAATCATCAACCTGCCTCCCTTACAACCATAGCTCTTTTTCGTCTGGCCTGGCTCCTGATGCCTGTGACCTCCTTTTCTTGCCTTTAGGGATACTTGCTACAGAATCACTGTGCTTTTCCGCACCATGCTGATTTATGAGTTGACAGTTATTGGCAAGTACCTGGGCATGTCACAGAAGAATTTGCCACTTTTTTCTATCTTTAGAATGCTGTCAATCTAGCATTAAATCACCTTCAATCATTAACAAGCCAGTATGGGTTTGTCTGTCATCATCTTTCCACGGGTGAGGAATTGCTGAGGGCAGGACACAGAGAAGCTGAGTGGTGATGGGTGGAGGGTGTGGGCCTGGTTCAGAGACTCCTGCAGGCTCCAGGCATGAAGTTCTAGCAAGGACTCTAAAACAACGGCATTGGAGAGGAAGGTAGAGACTCCCCCGGGATTGTGATTCCCCCAGGAAGGAGAAAGACCCCTTGGAATGAAAGATGGTTAGAGAACCAAACACACTTCCCAGTTTTGCCATGTGCAGTCCTTTCTGCTAGTTCATGTTGCATCAACTCTGGCTTGAGAACAATAGCACTGCCTTTATTATATGTCCCTGTGTCATGGCCACGGTGGCATCAGATGGCAGTGAATAACAGGTTTATAATTCCACGTTGTTGATTTGCTTCTCAGTTTTGGTTAACATCTGAGCCTTGCCCTGTTCCTGGCAAAGCTTCTGTGTTGAGAGCTTTTGACTCGTTCTGCTTGGGCTATTCTGAGGCTTGGATGGGAGTACATGTGGGGGGATGACCTGGCCCCATTGCCCTTCCCCTCTGTGTTGAATGGGTTGGGGTTAGTGGGGGTATGGCTGTACTCCCTGTGATTTAGGGTTGAGCTGGATGGGGCTTGGGATAAAAACTAGGGCTCGTTCCCTATCTACCAACCTTAAATTCTCCAATCCCTACTAGTATAATTTTAACACCTAACTGGTCACACTTTTTGGAGTTCCTATGATCTTTTTACTAAAATCTGGAAAAAATGGTGAGCTCTTATACATTCAAAGAGTGGCTTTTAGCTTCACCTAAACCTGTAACTGGGCATGAAAAATATTTTGCATCAGTGTTTCATTTTCTTTTCTGTTCAGACTAATCATGTATAATAATTAGTTATCTATATTGCATGCATTAAAGCTGTAAAAGAGCTCATTGTCAAAAATGGATTAAAACTGTATTTGTGTAATATTTTACAGAATAGTGTTACCTGTAAGAAGTTTTGAAAAAAGCTAGGAGTACACAGGTGGTGTCTCTAATGTGAGGAGGTCGAAAAGAACAGTGACCTAGGAGTCAGGGGACCTGGGCCCTGGTTCTTGCTAAGGAAGCAACTGGCCGTGTGACAGTGGGCAAACCTGCTGTGTCTTCATGCCTCGGCTTCCTCATTTGCAAAGTAAGTTCAGAAGTGCAGGGTGGAGAATGGGAGGCTGCACTAGCCGCCCCCAATGCACCTTTCCAACCACAACTATTTCTTCATGAAAGTGAACCCTGACTTCCACAAACCGTTGTCCCTTTGTGCCATTGTCAGAGGCAGTAACTTGACATGAATGCTCTTGTGTTTTGGCTTGCTAAGGTATGGTTTTTACGCTGATTTGGGAATCATGATGGCAATCTCGACAATGAATTCAGGCATTGCATCTCAGGCTCTAATTGCTGCTGTGTGATACTTGGGTGGAAAGGTTTCCACAGATTCATTTAACTTGTAGGACATGTCTCTTTTTCAGCTTTCTAAATTGCAACTTTGAACATAATCTTTCCTTGTTAACCTAGTCTTTGTTAAAGTTTTAGACAGCACATATCAAAAACCAACCAGCTTTATGCATTGGCTTTTTTTTTCCCTTTAAAATCTTCTTGGCAGGCTTCAGTTTGCTCGTATAACCGTAATACACAAGGGGACCACTTTCCCCCTTAATAGAAGAACTAAAGACCAGGCTAACAGGTTTGCTGCTGTGCTAATATGAAATAATCTCTGATAAGTACAATTACTTGAATGCTGCTGTCACAGGTTGGCTCACCAGAACATTCACACCCTGCAGGATTGATATTCCTCTTGGAGATGCAAGCAGATGCTTTCAACAACCATGCGGAGCCCCAGTGCTGCGCGGCCTGAGTTCCACGCACCTATCCTTGGCAGGAGCACCATCTATTTTAAGAAGGTATCTTGATACTTTACTTCCTGGCTATGGTGTCTCCAGAAATGCTCTCAGTGAACAGAGCAGTCCTCTCCCCTATGTGACAGTCAGCCCCAGGATGCTTTGTGGTACAGCCAGCTGGTGCAAGACCACAGTAGCCGATCAGCACTGGGTTTATTCTGAGATCTAGGAAGACTTCTGACAGTTCACTGACAGCTTTTCCCTGGGTTTTCTCTGCTTGCAGCTGTGCTTGGGAATTTACACCAAGCTACCATTTGGTGAGAATGAGAATATCATTAGGCTTCATGTCCTAGCTCTTCTGAAGATTCTTTAGAAGGATGTTTTTCCTGGTTATCCGGTAAGTGGCTGACTCCTCAGGGAAAGCTGTTGCTCCTCTGCAAGGGCATAGGAGAAAGAATTGAGGAGACTATCTATCTCTTACCTTTGTGGCAAAGGTGGGAATCATGATGCTGAAGCATTTAGCGAATGCCTATTTGACACACAAGTGAATATGCATAGAAATAAAAATTAAGGAACTTAATGTGAAACAAACAAGGCCATAGTTCTAGATTTGGGCAAAGCAGAATTGTATCAGACTAACCAAATGAGAATAAGTGAGTGAAGTCTGAATTACGAATTAGAAGTGAAGAGGTTCTTCAATGGGGTTTCTTAATGGAATGGACTCTAGGGACAATATTATGGTCATTTTTTCCTAAACTATGTTTTGGTTTCCTAGAAGTCCATCCTCCATCTTCTCCATGTTCTCACAAGTCCTAGCTCCCCAGCACCTAAGCTACTTTAGTAAGAGAATCCACTGGTTGATGCTGGTGATGCTTACCAAAAACAGAGTGCTTCTGAGGAAGAAGGGGAGGAGTCAACTCCTATTACAGTTTACAGTAAATATTTTGAAAAATTGCAGAGTAGTAGTTGTCAAGTTTTCTGATGTAAAGCAATGTTTGATTTGTTTTCAGGCATTGGAGGAAGTCTTAACTCATTCTTTATTAAATTTTCCTTAATCTTATGAATTCCTCCCAGTTGATTTCTTGTAAGTCAGTCATTAGAAGTGGTGCAAATTCATAAATTTCTCTAACATCCTGTGAGAAGGTAGATCTTTCCTTATTGGGATGCATGTTCCAATAAGGAAAGTTATACAAATCATATAACAAATTGTTGACATGAAGTTTGATGTGATTGATCATCTTGGCAAACCCAGAAACAAATTAGTTACTAGATTGATCATGTATTTCTTTGTTGTTATCACATATTGCTATGAATTTTGTTGGTGCCAGCAAGACTGGAGGAGAAAGAGATTTTTCCTAGATCTGGGAAATTTTGGCAACATCTCCCAGGCAACCACATAAAGACCTCCATGTATTGACAGCTCAAAGATTCCAAGAGAGATAATCCGTTCCAAGAGTTAGACAATGATGACAGAGGATCAGGACATTTCCTGAGGATAAATGACCAACTGGAAGGAATTTGTAGCATTAACATCAACCAAGCGCCGTTAACCTGCCCACTCCCTGGAACTGCTGTCAACTCTTGCCATTTATGCTGGACACCATGTGCTGCATCCTATCCACTGGGGAAGGAGGAACAAATGTTTCTGGATAATGTGTTCCATAATATTATCCTAGGAGTTTAAAAGTTTTGTTTAGTAGTGAGTACCATTAACAGGAAAGTTTAATACTGTTACTGGTAACGGAGGCTGGAAGCGGGAGTCCTGGCACGGCATCTTCCAGTCTATTGACTGTGCCAACAACCGCCCTGCTCTTTGCCATGCGCCCTGGGAGTGTCAAATGCGTAATTTTGGAAATCTCAGCACTGGAACTTAACTTATGGCAACTTTTTGAAAGTTATAGTAAAGCAAGTTTTAGAGGAAGTAAAAGAAGAGATTGAATTAAATCAGGGGGAAGAGAGTAAGAATTAACTGCCTGGTAGTCTTCATAAAACTAATGTTTCTTTATAAGATCTTTGCAATTATACTTCAAAGCCAGGGAACATTTAAAAATGTTCCTATTTTCTTTTAATCATTAATGATATTCCCTATTTGTTATTCTTTTAAAGTGCAACATTTTCCTAGAGAGAATGAGTAGGAATTCGTATTGAGGAGATAAGCGGAGCAACAATGTGAAGAAGACAGCGCAGCTTCTAGATGGGGTAATCTGTTACTCTAATCACTGCATTTACAGTTAAATTGCCTTGCTCATTAGTTCACTGAAAAATGCAATACAATTTATGTTTTTCTTCACTTTTAAAGGTTAAACAAAGTGCATTTGAAATGATAGCAAAAATTACACTCCAACATTTTTACCTTTAGAAATTCCCATTTTAGTTTTATGCTGATTAAGTTGGATCTCAAAACCCCCCCCCAAAAACAAAAAACAAGAAACAACAAAACCCACCCCATTGTATCTGAGTATAAAATGGAATATCTGGAATACAATTACTTAAAAATATTCCACTTTGCGTTTATAATACATTCAGAATGTGGAATGAATATTTTATGCAGAATCCATTTTTGACTTGACGGTTTATATTTAAAGTCTCTGCTCAAATGTGTTCAAGAAGAATATATTTAGTCACCCATTGTTGTCATGTCCAAGCTCCTGTCAGAGGAAGGGAGTATTCAGTGATATTCCAGGAGTAATTTTTTCTATTCAGACAAAATTAATTATAATTTTCATGTGAATGTGGTATGCTCAGCTGACCTTTGATTCTTTATATGGTTGAGTAAACAGATGGCATAACTTTTAAGTTTTCCTGTGCAAATGAAGGCACATCACTTCTATCCAGATTCCAAAGGTGGAAAATTTGGATTGAAATAATATTTATTGAATATCAAGTCCGTGCTATGGACTCCCCTTCCATTGTCGCAGTTTTCACAGAAAATAGGTCACTACGTGTGTGGGGCAGATACAGGCAGAAGTGACTTGGTAGCGTGTACTTGACGTGCCATATTGTGTCCTTGTGCGGTCTGTTCTGGGCTCTGCTCCCTCATCGCATTCGGCTGTGCTTGGTCGCCCTGGGGCTCCTGCTCTGTGAGATCTTCGTTCTGCCCATGGTGGTGGCAAGCTTTGTGACCTGCTGCTTTTGGCACCAGGATAACCGTGCTGAAACCACTGGGCAAAAGCCTGGGAAAGCTCTGATGCTTTCTTTGAAAAGCCACCAGAAGCCTTTTGCCAATAGCTGACTAAAGCATCAAAAAGGTGTAACTACAACATTTAGCCCTATCACATCCTGAATTATGTGGGCTACAAGTATACAGAACCAAGCTGAGCTTATAGCATCATAGAAGGTCGGGGCTGGCAGGAGCCTTTGAGATGACTTAGTGTGGGGGTTTCAGAGTTTTCCCTGGGTGTGGGTTCTGCGAAAGGTGACTGGAAGAAAGGCTCAGTTCCTTTCAACAAGAAGAGATCGGCTTCCGTTTTATATATTGTTGTCCTCAGTAAGATTGCTTTAGGGCAAAAGCATCCTGCCACTTTTTCCTCTAAAACGCTTGGGAACTTCCAACCCGGTCTTTGCACAAATAAGGAAATAGAAGCCCAGAGAGATGTGTCTTAAATCAATGTCGTTTGCAAATATGAAGATTTTACCTAGTTTCAAACTTCTTGCTTAGACAGTATTTAATAAATGTACTGTATTTTTCTTGACACTTCCTGACTGGAAAGCCATGAACAATGCATGTGTATGGCCTATTTTGTGCCACTGTGTTCTACTCTTGCAAGCACACGGCCTCAGGCTGTGTGGATGTGTGTGTGGTAGGTGTGTGCCTGCTGCAGGTATTTGCTTGCACTGGACGGTGCGAGCTCATGAATGCAACCAGTGTGTAGAAGCTGGGTTTCAAATCGGTCACCTCGATAGCTTCGGGGGCAGTGCTTGGAATACTTTCTTAGTTTTCCGTTATGTGGCAGGCACTCTTTATGCCAGGCACCCTGCAGGCTGGGGTACGTATAATCTCAAACTTCTTGGCCCCTGTTGCCACCAACATGGCTTTGATGCTGGTGTTGGTTGAAGAACTTTGGATGTTTGGTGGAGTCATTAGTTTAATGAGAGTGTTGAGGTGCACAGCACATTGAGGGGACACTGTCATCCGGTGCCAGTGTGGCAAAGGAGCCCCACACCCATGGTTATAAAATCTCCCCTTATCAAAATAGGTGGTTTCTAGTCTTTCCAGAGGTCACAAAATGCTAAACCTGGGTATCCTATGTTCCTCCTATATATTGCATTCTGTTCAATTGGGTCTAGCAAACTTTCAGCATGCCTGACATGTGCCCGACCCAGGCAACGGGTCACATGCGAAGGACATGCTCGTCTGAGTAATTAGGCCACAATGTTCGTATTGCTTCCTAAAAGATTAGTTTTTTTTATAAATCTTTTTTTCTTTTTCTTTTTTCTCATTTCTTTTTAAGTTTTTATTTATTTATTTATTTATTTACTTATTTATTTATTTATTTTAATTGTTGTTCTTATACAGTTTTCTGTCTTCTACTCCCATCCCAGCCCACTGCCCTTTTTATTAATCTTTATTGCATTTTTCCACTATCATTTAGTCCTTTATACCCCATTCCCAATCTGCACACTGTTGTCCGTGTCCATGAGTCCTTTTTCCTTTTTGCTCGATCCCTCCACCTCCTAACCTCCCCACCCCCAGCTGTCAGACTGCTCTCTATCTATGAGTCTGTATCTATTTTGCTTGTTAGTTCAGTTCATTCATTAGATTCCACATAGGAGTGAGATCATATGGTATTTGTCTTTCTCTGACTGGCTTACTTCACTTAGCATAGTGTTCTTCAGGTCCATCCATGCTGTCGCAAAGGGTAAAATTTTCTTCTTTTTCTGTGGCTGAGTAGAGTTCCATTGTGTAAATGTCCCATAGTTGTTTTACCCACTCAGGTAAAACACACACAGAAGTGTCTACTCAGGTCCTTTGCCCATTTTTTGAGTTGTTTGTTATTTTGGTGTTGAATTTTGTAAGTTCTTTATAAATTTTGGATATTAACCCCTTATCAGATGTATCTGCGAATATGTTCTCCCATTCTGTGGGTTGTCTTTTTATTTTGTTTCCCTTGCCTTGGGAGATATGCCTGATAAAATATTGCTATGAGCAATGTCTCAGATTTTGCTGTCTATGCTTTCTTCTAGGATTTTTCTGGTTTTGGGTCTAACATTTAAGTTTTTGATCCATTTTTAATTTTTTCTTCTGCATGGTGTAACAAGGTGGTCAAGTTCATTTTTCTGCATGTATCTGTCCAATTTCCCCAACACCATTTATTGAATAAACTGTCTTTAGGACATTGTATGTGCTTGCATCCTCTGTTGAATAATAATTGACTGTAAAGTTGTGGGTTTATTTCTGGGTTTTCTATTCTGTTCCATTGATCTAGGTATCTGTTTTCATGTCATTACCATGCTGTTTTGATTATTATGGCCTTATGGTATAGTTTGATATTAGTGTGATTCCTCCAACATGTTCTTCTTTCTCAGGATCGCCATTGTTATGCAGGGCTGTTTGTGGTTCTATATACATTTTTGAAATACTTGTTCTAGTTTTGTGAAATACATCATTGGGATCTTGATAGGAATTGCATTGAACCTGTAGATTGCTTTGGGTAGTATGGATTTTTAGTGATGTTAATTCTTACTATTCATGAATGCGGTATGTGCTTCCACTTATTTGTATCTTCTCCAATTTCTATCTTCATTGTCTTATAGTTTTCCAAGTACAGATCTTTTACATCATTTGTTAGGTTTATTCCTTGGTATTTTATTCTTTTTGTAGCAATTGTGAATGGGATTGTTTTCTTAATTTCCCTTTCTGTTAGTTCACCATCAGCATATAAAAATGCAACTGATCTGGATATCTAAAAGATTATTTAAAAATAGGCTTAAATAAAAAATATTTAATGTCTATCAGAACAATATTATAAATGACTGAGTGGGTATGTGGGGAAGCCCTTAAGGGGTTAGCTAATTCCAGTCCATGGTTACCATGTAGAAATGGGGGCCTTGCCATAACTTCTAATTCAAGTGAGCAAGAAGTCCAGATTTTAAGAATGTTGCAGTAGTCCAATTTTTCACTGTTAGCAACTAAGTAAAAAACATTTAAAGGCCACCTCTGTGAGCTGCACCCTCTTCACAGAGAGCCATTTGTGACCAGTGCTTTAAACTAGTCTTTGTGGTCACTGCATTTGCAGTGGACTGTCCTGCTATGTGAGTCCCTGGTGCTGGAAGGCTTACACTGCACATATGGTTTTGTAGACACATTGTGGCAGCCAGTGGATATTCATCATTAGCAGCAGTTTTATCCCTGTGTTATGCAAGCTTCAGAAAGCCATTGTAGTGCAGTTAATAGCAAACCTGCAGCAGTAATTCTGGGACTACTCTGGAAAATGATGACCTCGAATTAGATTTCACTCACATACTTAAAAGTAATTATAAGCAGTGAGAAACATGATTACAACATGGCTCAAAGGCTGGGATATTTTAAAACAGTTTTTGAATTTCTATAGATTGAAGAACTGAGTACCTTGCACTTTATGAAGCCTTATAGCAGCTCCCTCTTATCTACAGGGGGTGTGTTTCAAGAACCGCCATGGATGCCCGAAATCACAGATGGTACTGAGCCTTAGGTATGCTATATTTACTCCTATACATTCATACCCACGAAAAAAGTTTGATTTATAAGTTAGGTAGAGTAAGGGATTAGCAATGATAATAATGATATAGAATAATTGTAACAATATATGTGAACGTGGTCTCTCTCTCTAAATATCCTACTGTACTGTACTCATCTCTTCATGCAAAGCAAGCCATTTACTGCTTCTCTTTGGCATGTCCAAATTGTCAGCCTCACTACTCTTGTGCTTTGGGGCCATGATTAAGTAAAGCAAGGGTGACTTGAACACAGGCATCCCCAATGCTGTGACTGTCAATCTGATAACCAAGATGGTTGTGAAATGACTAACAGGTGGGGAGCGTATACTTCATGGGGACACTGTACCAGGCAACAATTAACTCCTGGGTGGGACTGAGTGAACAACGTGAGATTTCCTCACGTACTCAGAATGGTTCACCATGTACTCAGAATGCACGTACTTTTAAACTCATGAACTGTTTATTTTTGGAATTTTCCATGTAGTGTTTTCAGACTGTGGTTGACTGCAGGTAGCTGAAATCTTAGAAAGTGAAATTGCAAGTGAGGAGAGACTGATGTAGCCTAATTGATTATTTTGTTGAATACTTGGTTTTCTGGAAACAGTGAAGTGCTTATTTGCTTGGTATGGCTGCTGCAGCTGTTTCTTTCCTCCCTCTCCCCTTCCTTCTTTCCTTCCTTCCTTCTGAGAGGGGAAGGGAGAGAGAGAGGGAGAGAAACATCAGTCAGTTGCCTCTTGCATGTGACCCGACTGGGGACCAAAAACACAACCCAGGCATATGCCCTGCTCAGGAGTTGAACTGGGGTCCTTTTGCTTTGAGGGATGATGTCCTCCCAACTGAACCACACTAATTAGGACATGCTGCTTTTTTCTAGTATACAATCATAACACTTGCTTTTCAGAATTTATAATTGTATATAAGGGGGATGCATCCCCAAATTGGAATTTATTTATAAAATACTGTGTATTTATTCTTACATGTTTAAACTTCAGTCACCTTCAAAGTACTCTCCATTTGATGCAATACATCAACTGAGACATGCTTTCACTGCTCAAACAGTTTTTGAACTCATTGATTTTGATGACTTTTAATGCTTCTGCTGTTAATTTGTTCCACCTCTTCCACATGGGCAAAACATTTCTCTTTGAGGACTTTTTTCATCCAGGAAAACAAGAAAAAAAGCCACTTGGAATGAGATCAGGTGAATAGGGAGGATGGGACATGGGGGTCATGCCATTTTTGGTCAAAACTGCTGAACACTCAACCCAGTGTGGGCAGGTATGCTCATAAATTGCCCGTCATGAAATGGGCAAAAGTGTTGAATGCATTTAAAAAAAATTCACTGAAGCTGAACGTAGCCTCTCACAACAACACGAGCTGGTGCACTGATACAGATGGGTTCCTAGGACTCTCACCTAGTGGGGGAAGCCTGTACTACAAGGGCCCACCCTCTGGAAGGTAATTCCATTTTTGGGAGGGCTCTCCTTGTAATAGAGACAAATTTCAAAAGATATTCCCTGAAGAGGATAAAAGAAAATTTTTAAATGACAATGAATTGAGGTGATAATGTGTATATTACTTCCAACAAATGTGTGCCCTTGCTACAGACTGAATGTTTGTGATTTCACAAATGGTATGATTGTATCTTCTAAGGGCCTCAGGACGGTGATGAGGGCATGAGAGCAGAGCCCTCATGAATGGGGTTTGTGCTGTTAAACGAGACCTCAGAGAGATCCTCCACTTTGTCCACCATCTGGGGTTTCAGCCAAAAGATGGCCAACTATAACCAGGAAGAGGGGACTCATCAGAGACCAAGTTTGTGTCTTGATTTTGGACTTCCCAACCTTCAGAACCATGAGAATTAAATTTCTGTGGTTTCTATTTCACCCAGTCTATGGCGTTTTGCTATGGAAACCTGAACAGACTGAGACAGACTTCATGTTAGAAGTCACAACTCCAAAGCTTCCTTTAGTCAATGTAGAATCAGTATTTAGAGTAAGGAGAAATCTTAGAGATAATCTGCCCCAACTCCAGTTTTTCTAATGTGTAAACGAAGGCACAGAGAAGTCAAACGATTGGCCCATTGTCTCATGGCCAAACAGCACTAGAATTCAAGTCTCCAGAATCAGGTACTGGAATCTATGGCATTTATAGATTTGGCATATTCAACACACAGAACTGAAAGATCCATGGCAGGCAGTATTTACAATGTTGCTGAAGCAGGGATTTGAATGCACGGGTAGTGATGCTGATACATTGAGAAGAGTCAGTTCACTGATGAATGAGCCCAGCTGAGGTGTTTTCTGCTGTGACGGGGTCACTTAAATTGTTTGGTTGTGTTTTATTGCCTACCTACAGCAGGCCCTCAATAAAATATTTCTTCAGTAAAGGAGTGAATGAAAGCCTACATTTGATAGAGAAAATGATATGATCAGAGGCACTTGCAGATGAGAGGGTTCTTTTTGCAATGTTAACCATCGTGAATGTTGAGGGTGGATGTAGCTTGTATTAATAGAAAAGATCCTCAGATAAAGAAGTCATCCACAGTGGTTTGTTTCTCTTACAGGAATTTGAACCAGGTTCATAATTTTGTGGGGTTAAAAGGTAAGGCTAAAATAGCTTAAAAATATTGAATCAAATTCCTCTAGTTCTAAAACTAGTCCCTGAGATTAAGTTAGGGACCTTTGAAAACTGTACCAGCCTTTACCAGTAATCAGTGTGGTAATAAATTATTGCTTTAGGGATAAAAAATTTCATGCTTAGATGCTGTGTGGTATAATGTGATCAAGACTTGCCATCTGAATATATATGTTTGCCTTGGGCAAGGCACTAAGCCTTTCTAATTCTTGGCTTCCTCATTTATAAATTGACAATGACACCTGGTACTAGAGGGTGTTTGGGAGTTCACTGGGAGCCCATTGGGAGCTTGAGTTGGGCACCCTGCAGTGTTCCTTCCCAGCTTGTCTGTGACTTTCTACATCAGATCTGGGAGGGGCAGGAGAATGTCTTGCTCTTTCTTTGCATCCCACTCAATAAAAGTTATTGAATGACTAAAGTGCATATATAAATGTAAAGGACTATTATAATTTCATCTCAGAAATCTAGTGTTTTAACTGGATGGTATTAGGTATTCCTTGACCCTGAACATGCTCCGACTTCTATTGAGTTCTCATACCACAAAATGGAAGATGAAGAATACTTATAACCCACGTGTAGAAGACTTTGGCACATAATTTGACTGCCAAAGTGTTATTGGTGTGGAATTTCCTAGCAGGGCTTGGGGCTCCTTGAGGAAATCTGTAAATTTATGCATTTTTCTAATGGAATATAGGGAGATGTTCCCTCCTTCAGAGTTAAATGACAAACTATTGGATAATAGAACCATGAAATAATACAGCCATATAAAGGGAACAGCCGAGTCTGCAGCTTATAGCCAGTTTCTGCAAATTTTGGTTTGTTGTTCCCTGCAAGCCTTCTAAACCCAGTTCAGCACTTTTCTTATTGGTGACTTCCCTATCTGACTTATTGAGGATCTTTATGATTTGGGAAAACTTCTCTTCATGTTAGACATAAGTGAGAACTACCATGACCTTATCCTTCTGTATTTTAGATTGGCTTTTGTCTACCCAATGGTGATTGAAAGCCAGTGGTGACCATGGGCAATGTCGGGTGCAAAGGTTGGTGTTTTTCCAGGCTCGTGGACTGTGAAGGGCCCTCACAATGAGTGGAGAGGAGAGGCTTTCCTTGTCTCTCTCTTTGCTGGTAGAGAATGTGTGTTCTCTCACTCTGAGCAATGCCTCCTTGCTGTTCCCTTTTGCCACATGATAGTTTCTTCCTCTCTTCCACAAAGAGGACACTCTTCCTTGCTACTCAAAAACTTATCCCTGTGAGCCAAGCCAATACACTCAGCTTAGTGGAGAAAGGCAGGAGATTGTATGATTGTGTGTGTGTGTGTGTGTGTGTGTGTGTGTGTGTGTGTGTGTGAACATGGTGAACAACAAAGAAGAGGCCCTCCTTAAATTTTATATTGGGTGCCATGTTACTTGCTGCATTATGTCATTGCCCCAACACTATAATAAGAATCGTTGTTTTGAAGACTGGCTTCTCAGGGCTTTTGTCAAGCTAAAAATAATAAAGATTATAGAAAATTATAGAAGCAGAATTGGCAAAGTTCATGGCTCAGAGATTACTTTTAATGTAATAATGTGTTTACTTGCTATAATATTTTATTATCTTGTTCTCCCCAAAGCACAATTTTCAATGGTTTTACTAAAGGGTTTCAAGTCATCTTGGTAAGTGATCTTTTGTTTATGTGTCTTTTAATTACCCAGATCGGTTTTTCCTTGACTTTAGCTCATCCTAAAAATTTTCATAGGCTGTGCCAGAATAGCTTAGGGGCACCAGGTTTCTTGCTAGGCGGCCAGAAAACCACTCTATATCTGTTCTGGGGAATTGTAAGAAGACTTAAAAGGTGGGCTCTTCTTGAGCCCAAACCAGTTGCATGCTCTCTCCTAAGCCTAAACCCAAAGTTATATGGTATTGGTATGAAATAGCATCATATTAGAGGTAATTGTCTGTCTTGAGGACTGAACCCAACCAGGCTGACACTTCATAAGGAAAGTCTTATGATTCTGGAGCACTAGGCATTTGCCTGGGGCTGTTTACAAACCCACTTTATTGAAGACACAGGTCCTAAGAGAAATGCTATGTCCTTGGAACTCCGCAAAGCTTTTCACTTGAAGCTAATTGCAGGCTTTCCTGTGGGCACATAATCAAGTAAATACACACTTTAAGCTGAACATCTGATGTTCACTCATAAATGTATCATGTCTGGAAGACATGAAATCTGTTGGAGAGCAGAGATCTGGGACAACCACATTTTCATGGTTGCTTCATTATTTTAAAACTTGGTCTGAAATCCATGTCCTCAGGGGGGAAAATACTGAACATCATTATTCTATCAATTGTCGACAATCAAATCCAGTTGCATAGTGAGTGCCTTGTGCAGAAAAGGAAACAACCACCTAGGGAGCATAGAGAACGTAGGGAGTGTGTCTAGCTCAGGGTCCCCCAGAGTTTCATCTGCTTTGATCTCTGCTCTGTACTGTCTTCTCTAGCTGGTCCCACCCCTGCGAACTCAGAGACTCAGCCCTGTCCTGGTCTCTAAACCCTGAAAACTGAGCTTCTGCCTCCATCCAATCGCTGTATTCCTGGTCGGTCTTATTCCCATATGCCCGACTCTCCATCAAAGTCACGTAGAGTCCTGAGCCTTCTAAAGCTGAGTACTCGCGCTCCTACTGGTTTACTTCCCAGGGCCTGGAGCATTTCACTAATCACAGACAGGTAACAGAGCCCTGGACAGTAACAACCATAACAACAATGACAATGACAGTAACAAGGATAATGTGCCAGGCAAAGTGCCAAGTGCTTGACATACATCATCCCACTATAGAGACTTTATAAAGTAGACCATATTAACATCACTTTTATAAGTAAATAAACAGAGGCCCAAAGAGGGTGCATAACTTGCCCAAGGTCCTTGGATCCCTTGCTAAGACGTGACCGCAGTCACATCTAGGTCTTTGCTCTTGGACATTACACTCTTCTGGAGATAGACCTTCCCTATGCTCAATGCCTGCCTGATTGCCAAGTGTCAGCCCCTTCTGGATCCTCTGTAGCTCTGCCCTGTCTCCTGTTTTGGCACCTAGATTCTGTGCTGGGCTTCCCTGGTGAGGCTTCCTGATGCTGACAGGTCTACCGGACCGTACCTCTTGTCCATTGCCAGTGCTTTGGATGCTGTGCTGTTTCCTGCAGTGAGCATTCTCCTGTCACGAGAAGCAAAGTGACTGCCCACCTCCCCTGTCAGGGCCCATTGCAGTCCAGCTTCCCTGAGCCTGCCCTTTTCCATTATTGTTGATTCAGCTGTGTCCCTGGTCTGACCCTCAGCTTGCTAGGGATAGGGACTTAACCGGGGAGTGGGAAAAGAGGTGGATGTTTGATTGAGACCAGCATTCAGACTGTATAGAGACAAAACTGTAACATTTAATAATATGAGTAGCTCGTTTGCATTTTAGGAAGAAGTTAAAACCTGTGATGTCACTTTTAAAGTTAGAGGTCCTTCATAAATATTCATGGATAACCTCAGATTTCACCAAATTGATTTTATTGTATACATTTTAATTGATCTGCAAAGCTTGCACTTTTCTCAGTATAGAATGTGGTAAAGTTCATCCCTTATTTTTAACAATTACAGTAAATTTATCCCAGAATGACTCAAAACTGAACTCTTGGTTCTGATCAGAC
Source organism: Anoura caudifer (assembly GCA_004027475.1). Classification (NCBI taxonomy): domain Eukaryota; kingdom Metazoa; phylum Chordata; class Mammalia; order Chiroptera; family Phyllostomidae; genus Anoura; species Anoura caudifer. Next base: position 117,318 of record PVKU01002519.1, on the reverse strand, counting down.
CGAACCTGTGGGTACTCCTGTGTGCACCTTCCCAATTGCCTTTTCACATGTATTTCTATATTCTACACATGCTCCTATAATGCTTGATATTTGACCCAAACATCTAAGTTCTCTGCATCAGTTCTGTATCATCTGGACCACTTTCCAGACCTAATACCTCTCTATGTCCAAACAAATCTTAGTCCTTTATTTATTTATACTATTGCTAACCATCTGTACACAAGTATTGACTCTGGCATCTGAATCTCATCCTCTTAACCCTGACGCATCTCTGCATTTCCTAGCTGGGTGGTTTTGGGTGGCTGGATCAACCACTTTGCCTCCAAAACACCTTCTGTAAAGTGGTAGATTATAACTGCATATGCAAAGTGCTTACCAGAGTGACTGGCATACAGGAAGTGTTTAAAGTAGGCTGCTTAAATTTTCTCTCCACCACAGACAGGTAGCTTTGCTTTAATTGTCTCATTTCCCATTTTACTATGTGGGCAAAGGGCCCTGATTGTGGGTAGAATGAGAATAATGCCATTTTCTAAGCACCTTCTCTGCTTTAACCTATTAGGTGCTTATATTATGTTACTTAATCCTCCCAATGATCACAAAAATATACCATCACCCTTGCTTATGGGTGATGAGTTTGGGTTCCAGGGAGCATTTTTTCTGCCCTTGCTTCTCAAAGAGCTTGCTCTGAACTTGTCCCACACCACCTTTGCGCTGCTTGACGTGGCTGATGTGGTTCTGCAGTGTGTCTTGTGGGTTTCCATTGCGAGATGAGATCGGTGGAGGAGGAGGAGTCTTTGGGGACACCGTGGGAGGCATTCAGGGTTTGGAGGCATGGAGGAAGTTCCTGCCGGTGTGATTGCAGAGGTGTGTATACCCCGAGGGAAAAGAAGATTGCTGGAGGCCAGAGAGAGACAAGGGAATGGTGAGCAACGTGAGATAATGTCAATGAAAAACAGGATAATGTTGTGAAAATAACTTAATTTAGTTCTGTTCCTGGAGTGCATAGTTGAGGACAGCTGAATAGGACTGACACCTCTTGATCTGGGAGAGAGGACTGGAGTGGCAGGGAACCCCAAAACTTGTGCGTAGTCATTTCACTGCTGTGGCTCTGCTAGAACCCTGCATCATGACAGTCTTTAAATCTTACCAAGATTGGGGAAAAGTCTCAACCAAGTGTTCCTTTGGCATTCTGCTATGATGGGGGTAGTGACAAGGCAGGAACTGGTGGGGTGACTTTTGGTTCCATTTCCAAGGCAAGTCTTGGTATTAAGACTTCTGCTACAATTTCACAATACAGATTATAAAGAGAGGAGAACAGAGCAGAGGGAATTGTCTGGACAAATATACCCTGTTTGTTACTACGGGGCTATGGTAGCAAATCCCAGTGGTTGGGATGAGCTAGGCTGGAGTATGTGTCAGTTGTGAGCCTGCCCTTTGCCTGTCTAAATTTAGGTGGACGATTAAAAGCTGAAAGGTAAGTTTGAGGTAAAATAAGTATAAATAAGAGCTGAGAAAGCATAATCTTAAACATGTACAAGGAAGTGAGGGAAAGCTGTGCTCACAAATGAGAAAGAGCATGGGCGTTGGCCGTGCAGATATCTCCAGCTTCTGCTGCAGGACTTTGTTTTGTGCAGAGTGGCCTCAGCACAATGTTGTCATGCCCCCCTCCCTCAGTATACCCTTAGTCAGTGTGTCTTTCCAGCTCAGTCCTAGAGATTCTAGCCAATGAAATAAGACAAGTAAAAGAAAAACGATTAAACAGGAAGACAGCATATCCATATTGGCAGGTGATAGGACTCACCACCTCGAAGAGCAAAAAGAAGTTGTAAGGAAATCTTAGAAATAATAAAAGAGTTTAGCAACAATAGTTGATGGCTATAAGATCAACATAAAAATATCAGCATTCTGGAACAAATAGAAAGTAAAATAGATTGAAAAAGCCATTTTATAGTAAGAACCAATGATGAAAGTTAGATAGAAATAAATCTAATAAAGAATGTACAGAACTTCATGGAGAAAATTAGGAAACGTGAGGGCCAAAAAAGAAAATGAAATACATGGAGAGATAATGTACTTAATTAAGACAATTGAATACTGTAAAAATGATAATTCTCCTCAAATTAATCCATTTATTTAGTATAATTCTAATCAAATTTTATAAAGATATTTTGTGGTACTCAATCTTAAAATTAACACTCAACAGAAAATTGTGAAAAATAAAAGAAAATTGTGAAGATTAACCTTACGTGGGGGGCTTGTCCTATCAGATCTCAAGGCCTATTATGCGCAGTAACAATTAACAATTTGACCAATCAAAAAAAGAGAGTTCATAACAGATACATGTGTGTATATGATAGGTGTTTCATTTTACATCAGAAGAAGAAAGGAGAGTGTATTCAGTACATTTTGCTGAGACAATCTGTTAGCCACATGTAAAAAAATAAATTCTTACCTCAAACTATACAAAATCATTTTAGGTACACTTAAGACCTAAATATGAAATTAAAAAAAATACAAGTATTTAGGCAAAAGCATATTAAAAATACTTGTATAGCTTGAGATTAGGGAAGGAATGTTTAGAGATACCACAAAAAGCACAAGGCATGAAAGAATAGATCGATAGATCTGACTATACTAAAATTTAAAATAGTGTCCAACAGAAGACACTATAATAAAGTTAAAAGGCAAGTCACAAGATGGAATTATATACATAACTGACAAAAAATATTAAAGGAACTGTGTAAAGCACTCATAAGTTGATGAGAAAAAGACAAACCAAAAGAAAAGTTGCAAAAGAAACAACAACAACAACAACAACAACAAAAAGAGTAATTCTATGAAGAGGGAGTTAAAGTGGACAACACAAACCTGCTCAAACTAACTAGTAATTTGGGAAATACAAATTAAAAGAAAAGTGAGATGGAATTTCATGCCCATCAGACTGGCAAAAGCGAACACCACTAAGTGCTGCGGAGGAGGCGGAGCAGTCATAGCTCACACACACCGCTGAGAGGAACACATACCGGGAGGGAGAGTGTTTTGGAGAGCACATTGGCAGTGGCTTGTAATTTGTGTCTGAGGATGCTCTCTGGAGCAGCGTTGCACTTCTAGATGTATCCTTTAGAGGAACCTCATAATTGGGAACAAGGAGTCTTATTTTTGTTGCATTGTTTTTAGCAAAGGTGTTTCATGGCCTTAATGTCTATCAACAGGAGACTGAATAAATTGTGACATAGTCATACAGTGGGGCCTACTAACCCGTCAGTTTAAAATGAATTAATTAGAACCATGTGTATCAATATGGGTAGATTTCAAAAAAGATCGTTTAGTTAAAAAGTACAGAGTTGTTACCTTGTATAAAATATACAATATATTCCTTGTAAAACGTTATATTTAACTATAAATATATATAATTTATAATATTAAAGCTGTATGAAAATGAAAAATATAGAATGTATTAGAGAGATTTTCTCTGGAGGGGAAGGAATGGAATAGGATTTAAGGAATGACATGCTGGAATTTTCAAGTGTATCTGTAATATTTGTTTACAAACAAAGCAAAGCATAATAAAACAGGCAAATACAGCAAAATGTTCAAGAATGTTGATTGTTATTTTCTATAGTTTTAATAGAAAAATTTTATTTTCAATAAAATATTTTATAGTTAAAAATAAATTATAATACTTGTTTATAAAGAAAACTTTCAATGAGGTAGGTTCACAACATGATCTAGATATAAGCAAAATAGAATGCACTGTAATTGCAATGTTGTAGAGCATGTTAGAAATATATTATGCTAAAATCTAATATATAACAGAGGAATGGAATTTTCTTAATGTAATTGATTTTATTTAAAAAATGGGGACATATTTTGCTTGCTTGTTTGTTTTGTTGATTAGGTTCCGCTTATAGGTGAGATCATATGGTATTTGTCTCTCACTGCCTGGCTTATTTCACATAATGCTCTCCAGTTCCATCCATGCTGTGGCAAAGGGTAACACAAACAGGCAAGCAAAATATAACCAGAGACACTGAAATTAACAACAAACTGACAGTTACCAGAGGGGAGTGGAGAGGGAAATAATGTAGGGAAGAAGGGAAAGGGTCATAAAGGAACATGTATAAAGGGCCCAAGGACAAAGCCAAGGGGGGTAGGATTGAGGGTGGGAGGTGGGGTGGATGGTGTAGGGGAAAGTGGTGGTGGGAAAATGGAGACAACTGTATTTGAACATCAATAAAAAATAAAAATTAAAAAATTAAAAATGGGGACAACTGTAATTGAGCAACAACAAATAAAGACACACACAAAAAAAGAGTATCATTCTTTATGGCACACACATATATGAATAAGTATGAAACACATGAAAATAAATATATCTTCATTAAAATTCAAAGAGAATATGTAAGGAACTTCCTTTATCTGTAAGGAAAAGACAGACAATAGAAAATTCCTCAAAGAGAGTATCTGAATGACCAATAAATATATGAAAAAGCGCTTAACTTTAGTAGGGGAAACTTATATTTCAGTTTGCCAATAACAGTCCCAGTTTACTCTGCTTTACTTGCTAATTTTAAAAAACAGCCCCTTTCACTTTTGGCTTAGATGATACATTTTGCGGTTGCCCTACTTACCAGGGAAATACAGATTGAAATTACAGTGAGATACCACTATTCTCCAGAATTCAAAAGACTGTGAAGCTGCAGATTAGTATGGAAGTGGGCCAGTGCCGGGTCCTGTCTGAAGAGCAGCAAAGAGCCTGTGGCTAATTCACATCGCTCCAACCTGGAGCCCATTTGGGGACATGGAGACGGGTGGCTGTTCACGCCCAGCCTGTGCTATCCTTGTTTCAGGACTTTTGGAGTCTTCCCAGGAGATCGGTCAGGGCCTGAGTCTCTGCTCGAAGATATGGGAGCTTTGCTGGGGCATCTGGGTTTCAAGGCTGGTTTGGCTTAGTTTGCAGTTTTTGATACATACCAATAAGCAATTGAGTTATGGTTAAGTATCAATTCAGAACTGAGTAAAACTCTGTTCAAATATGTTATGTCCCCTTCCTGTACTTACAAATCAGCTGAGTCACAGAAATGTTGATCTCTAGGAAAGGAGCATTGGATGCCTTACGGGGTAATCTCTGTGTTCTTCCAGGTCTCTGTGACTCTTGTCTTCCTCAGACAGTAGAAAGGGGAACGTAAGGAATGAATGAGGTAAGTCTGTGAAATGTTCTTCCTTGAGGCTTGCTCTAATATCTTCCTGTTTCGTTCGTCTCTTCATGGCTGCCAGGGCCCCTTACAGGAAAAACAGGCTAAGAACTCAGACTCTCTTTTCCTTTGGTCTAACACTGAGGTCCTCCTTCCAAAACCCAAGAAAACCAACCGATTGCCCTGGTCTCCAAAAAACCCTCTGTAGTTCACTTTCAAGCCACCAAAAAAGAATAAATTCAACCAATCTTGATGACTTTTTGGTTCTTCATTCAAAGAGAGACACATACAGTGTCCGGTACAAATAGCACCCCCTTTTTATTACAAACTCTTTAATGACAAAATTCATGCACATGTAATTCTGTAACATAACAATATCGCACTCAAGCACACCCTATGACATTTTAGGTGAAATGTTCAAATTGCTGTCCACTTCACATAAGACATTCATGTACCCTACCAACCACACTCAAGCAGGCATTACTTCTGCTGGACCCTGTGTACACACACACACACACACACACACACACACACACACACACACATATATATTTATACACACTTTTTTCCTATTTTAATTAAATTGTAAGAGCCAAGGTCAAAAAGTCACCTGGGATTCCTAGCTACAGTGCACTTCCTTCATTTTGTGGCTCTACATTAGACAATGAGTGTGCCTTCACTTATGTGTGGTGTCATGGATTCCTGCCTGACTTCATCACACTTTCATCAGACGTGAACAAGGCCTCGGTGTCTTCTGACCTGTTCGGTTTGTGATCGCCTTTGCTTTGAAGTTTGCCGGTTTATTAGCCAGCCCAGGGCTCACCGGGAACCTCAGCGCTGGGAGCCTTGTGGCAAAATCACAGGGTGCTCTTTCCAGCACACAAAGCTTTTGTTTAAACAGTTCTGGAGCAAACCTGCCTGTCAAGTCGATTCTTTGGGAGAACATATTTGTAAGACAAAGCAATGCTGTGGCTGACCAGGAGGCCTATGACTCCCACAGTGAATTATTCACTCTGGCTTTGCAGGACTTGCCAGGCCACCAATGCTCACAGCAGGGGCGAGGCTTTATTCATTACCAGGCTTGGGGGTGCTCTCTTCAGAGGTTCCCTCTCTTCCCTTGTTGTCCCTTCAGGTTTTAACAAGACATTGAATTCTTTGAAACTTCCCCTGGGGGGCAGAGGTCCCACCCACTCCCTGACCATGCCTCCCTTTCTTTTTCCAGTGCAAAAGGTACCATAATAGGTGGAAAGCTGGAGCAGTTGTAAATTGCAGCAGTTAACGTCAAATTGATGGAGCAGTGATCAAATGAAGTTCATAGCCACACAATGCAACCTGAGGGCGGAATGCTGTTTCAAACATTTCTAATGACAGGGTTATAAAATCATAAACACAGAGACTTTTTCCCCCTGCGGCAATAAAAGGAATTCATGTGGGTGACCAAAACTATTAATGAGGATGAGACGGGACATTGGTTTTGGAGAGAGCTCTGATGATTTGGGACAATTGGCACCCTAGTGAGAACTTCAGCACTGGGATATCCTTGAAGCTAGGATTTTTTCCCAACTCTCTACTCCCGGGTTTCTAACCTTGACTGCAGGGAAAACAGAGAGAAAGTTTGCTGGTCTAGAAAACCAAGGGTGGCAAATTGCTGAGCTGTCTGCTTAGCTCCATCACACAGCATAGTCCATTCACAAAACAGACTGAGGGACAATGTCACACAATTAACAGGCAGCAAAACATTAGAAAACCTATTCCACCGGATGCTATGCAGCTGACTTCTAGTTGTCTATTCAGCTGTAGGCATCAGAAGGAAAAAGGATTAAATGCAGGAAAACGTTACAGTGAAAAGAGTCAGAGAATGATATTTAACACATCCCATAGTTGCGTTCATCTAGAAGGGAAGAACAGATCCATTCACTGTTGTCTTATTATGTTTCTCCCCTCCAGTGGATGTAAATGGTATCAGTGTCCTAGAAAATAACATGTTCAGAATGATTTAGTTGCAGAGAAGGGAAGAAATTGTGACTTGGTGGCAAGAGTAGTGACATGAGATGAATGCCAAAGGCCACTGAAATCATGATTAGGGCCTCTTTTCCCAGTTGGAGGAGGCACTGCCTTGTCTCACACCATCTCCCTGCGCCTGTCATTAATGTCTTAGGCAGACGAGTGAATTGACAACCCATTTTCAAGTAGGCCCACTCATGTCTTTAGTGATGGATCTTATAAATGTTGTAGCTGTGGTTTGTGAAATAACCACTTCATGTGAGTTGAGAAAGAACCACAAAAATAACAGAGCCCATAAAATATAAAAATTCACATAAGCCTGTAAAGATAAACCTGTATGGAAGTAAGTATAGAAAGTACACAAAAGAATGACTCAGGTTTATAGGGCTTGTCTACAGAGCACAGAAAATCACATGCAAGTGGGTAGTTCTGACAAGTAGTTTTGGTTTGCCCTTAATTACCTAAACAATCCAGGACTTCACTGAGCCATATTTGACGGACCATAATTAGGGTAGTTCTCTCTGATTGTGTGGACCTGGGTATATAATATGTTATGTCTTCCAATTCCTATAATTTAAAGGCATTTGTGTAGGCCAAGTATTGTAACGCAGGACACGGTTCCTGGAGGGTGCCAGCATTCACCCACTAATTGACCTGCTAAGAACCAGCAGCAACATGCTCTCCAGTTGTGGGCTAGGGGCTGAATTACCATAAGTACACATGCTAGTGTCCTATTTAGATGTGTCTGATTAGAAAAGTCAAACACAAAGCTGAAGAGACCTACATTAATCGCAAGCTAATGCTTGCTGGCTTCTTGCAGTCAGTGCACCAACAGCGCTCACAGTAAAGGAAGGCTCAGGAAGCCGAGTGGGGAAGCCCGCTGCGGGGCCATGGCAGGAGTGCGAGTCTTGGAGCCACACAACCTGGGTTCCAGTCTGAGTTCTGCTCTCCTTTTCCTCTAATCCTTGGCCACTTAAGGAAGCCAGAGCACAGTTTCCTTGTGTGTAAAGCAGAGGAAATACTGTGGACCTCACAGATGGTTGTGACGTCCATGGGAGGTAAGGTTTGAGATAGCGCTCCTTGCAGTCAGGTCATTGATGCTGAGAAGACTGATGTTGCCAGCCATTTACTGCACAGCATCATGGCAGGGACTTGTTTTGGGAAAGGACCCAATGAGACTATGACCAGAGATATCCATCTCCCCCAAGATGCTGTCTCGGCACCAAAGAATGGGTCTTCAGGCAGCAGGAAAGCAATTGTGCTGTCGGAGGGACCGGGGAGCCTGGCTTGGAAATAGAAGAACTTTAATGAATGTTTGTAATGACAGTTTTTTTCCAATTTGGGGGAAGACTGCACAGGGAAATCTGATGCCACAGGTCTTGGGAAGCAGAATTAGCATATATCTTTTAATCTTAAGGAATAAGGAGCCTTAGTTCGCAGCCACCCCATGCATCTTGCCTAGGCCTCCTGATACACCTCATTCAGGTAATCACATCCTAGGGGGAAATCAGACCAGTTCTGGCTGATTCACAACTGTTCTGACTGAAAGGCAAAGGAGATGTCAGATTTCAGGCTCATGGGAAAGTGCTTAGGGTACAACTTCGCCTGCTTCTTCCATTCTAATTAGAGACGTCCTTTGTGGATCATAAGACCAGAAACAAGAGGTTTAGAGAGCCCCTCAAGAACAAGGGGGCCAAAAACTGCATCTGAAGAGCAAGACACGTAAATGAGCTCCGTCTGAGGAGTGAAGGTTAAATCACCCCAGGGATGAGCCAGCTCATTCTGAAGCAACTTCCTTGGGTTGGAGCCAGAGGGCCAGATGCCCAGTGCCTGTGAATACACAGGATTTAAGGCAGACTGCTGCACTCCAGAACCTTCAGTTCAGCCTTGGAGGAGTTTTGTTCCATAAATTGTATGTTAGGAGAGGCAAACTTGTGACCTGCTGGTCCTGGCCATAGGACCCGTGCTGTGGAAAGGGACTTGATCCAGTAAGATAATGCTTTGAGATTAGTCCCATCAAAAAGATAAAATCTTAAACTGCGAGCATCATATGAGATTTAATTTCATTTAATCATAGACACATTTCCTGCTGTAACTTTTTAAAATGATCTACATTTGAAAAGAATTAGGACAACCCTGTATCTTTGATCACCTCCACGTCTCTTTAGGGGAAAAGATTTAACACTCTAGTTTTTAAACAGAAATATAAATATGCATCAGCTAACAGTTTTTCAAATTAGGCTGCATAAACTTTATAATTTCATGACATCCACATGAAGAGGGGGCTTGTTTTGCGCTTCAAAGAGATTGTCTTTTAACTAAACACAGTTGAGCAAGAGGTTTTGGTGGGTCATTTTTTTGACACAGCTTGTCATTCGCTTTAACGTTGACTAGGTTGTAATGAGGAATTTGGTTGTGCAAGTTTGTCTACTGTTTATCTATACTCAGACTTAATTATTGTTTCCCAGGTCAATCATCACCATTTTAAGCGAAAAGAAATGGCCTTAACCCATGGGAAGATTTCCACAGAGTTCATTAAATGTAGTTAGACCATGAAGTCAGATGTGTAGAAAGAATGGGCAGCTTTAGAGGTAAGAGTGAGGTGGGACATGATCCAACTACTTGGCGGGAGATGGAAGAATAAGGTTTTTTCTTTTGTGGAAATATATCAGGGGAGATGGGCTGGCCAAAGACTATACGGGGGCAGAAGAATAGCCATCATTAGGTGTTCCAGAAAAGTGCATAAAACTTTTTGAAATTTCTGCAATTAAAAAATTCTTCACAGTGGGGGAGGCACTATTGACAGTATGGCAGGGTAACTTTTTGTAGGGAGGGATTTCCTGGGCACTGCAGGCTATTCGGCCTCTCTGACTCTCTCCCATCCGTTATTTCGGCAACAACAATGTCTCCAAAACACGGGAGAATTACTAAACACATTAACCAGCTTAGCAGAGAGCCATGTGTGACCCAGACGGGAAGGCCACAGAAATTTTCCTGGGGAAAGAGAAGAGAGGGAATCTTCAGAACATGTGATAGGTCCTGTCAAAGGATAGAGGTGCCAAAAAGATCTGTGGAGGAGCACTAGCAACTGGCTTTGCCTACTAGAACTTGACCTAGTGAACCCTCTGTTAGGTGGGGAGGAGAGTAGGTATAACATTTATTGAGTACCTTCTATGTACCAGTCTGTATTTTGTAATAATTATTTAAATGAATTACTACTGCTCTGTAAATTAGGTATAATTATTTTACCTATACATAAGGAACTCGAATTAGACACAGCTGACTTTACACTACTGTGACCATAATTTCCTTCTCTGCTGCTAATAAAACTGAGTTGTCTAGTGACTGCTGATGACATTAATGATACTACTGATGGGCTGGAAGGTGGGTCTAAGGGAATGTGGCAGACTGGCCAGGTGTTTGCCTAGCCTGTTTTCCTTTTGTACCCAGACACACAGCTAGACAACATTCCCTAGCCTCTCTTGCACTTAGATATAACCAGGAGCAGAATTTTGGCCAATGACCCATAAAATCCTCCCTTAGGATCTTCCACTTTCTTTCCTCCCTGTCTGCTGACTGGGTGGTGGCATCAAGATGACCTTGGAAACCACGTAATGAACATGGCACAGCCTTCGTCACCTTGGGTCCCTGTGAAGCAAACTCCCCTTCTCAGCCCCTCACCCTGTTGGCAGGATTTTATACATTAGGTTAAGTCATTGGTGTGCTGTATGTATCTCTGGCTTGTGAGGCTGGCAAGAGCTGATAGTTAAATTTTAAGGAATTTTGTAAGCCAGCTGACATCAAGTTGATAGCTTGAAAGCATTATGATTGCAGCATTTATAATACAGAACTTGGTAAATGCTATAAACCAAGGCTTTTATTTTGGGGAGCCATTTTACTGGGCACACCACTGGCTAAGCCACTGAGATTTATTTGTATACAGGTAACATTATCACAATTAACGCATACAGTGCAACCCAAAGTGAGGCTCTGCCTTAACAAAGCCTAAAAAGCTGTAAAACTGGGTGGAAAGTGGCAAGAGTTGGGCATGAAGGAAATGAATGTCAGACTGGAGGAGTGGAGACGCATGCAGTGTGGCAAAACCTTTGGTGAAACCGCTATCTGTGACGATGTGGATGAATAGGTACCAATGCAAGCTTCTTGGGGAAGCAGTTGGAGAACAGAATGGTGGGGAGTATGTATTGTTTATTACTGGCTGTGATTAAAAAGTTTTAGGAAATAACAGATGAACTCAGGCATGGAATTCCTTGTAAATAGAAAGAAGAGTGAAAAAATATGGAGACTTGTAAACTTGGAAAAGTTTACTACTTTAGAATTCCAAACAGAGGTAAATAAGCCGGGAAAAGCTTTTGCATGCCAAAGACTCTTCAAAAGGGAATCGGTACTCATGTTGGCTTATTTACGTTTATTTAAAAAAATAAAATGTTTTATCATCACCAACATTATTAAAGATATGAAGCATTTGAATGCGTGTAAATTCTGAATTTTCTTTTGAACCAGCTGGAAGTGAAATTATCCCTCCCAGTTTGATCCTCCCAAAGCGTATATTGCTGTAGCTACCTCTGGCCTGTAACGAAGCACCCTGCAACCTAGTGGCTTAACACAATGACAACCATTTGTTTCGCTCACGAATCTCTAATTTGGGCAGCAGAGCTCGCAAGGAAGGCGTGTCTCTGCTCCACACAGTGTCGGCTGAGGTAGCTTGACCGAAGGCAGGAGGATCCGCTTCCAATGATGACTCGCCTGCCTGGCTGTAGGCACTGGTTTTTGGCTGAAAGCTTGGCTGGGACTGAGGGTGGAGTCTTTTGCTTCTTCCCCACATGGCCTTCTCTGTGGGTTTGGACTGCCTCACAGAATGATGGTTGGATTCTAAGAGCACCCATTCTAACAGAGAGCCAGGTGGAAGCGGCATTGCTTTTTATAAAACTGACTTGAAAATCACATAACATCGCTGCACTTGTACTGTTGTTCAAAGTTGTCCCAAAGCCCTGCCCATTTCCAAGGTGGAGAACACGGGTTCTATTTTTTTGATAGGGGATCACAAGATTCTAGAAAAGCAGGTAGGGCGAGAAATATGGCTGTGGCTGTTTGCTACACCTATGCCACCTGGGAGTGAGGGAATTGCAGGAAAATTCATTTAAGAACCCATTTTTGTTAAATGGTCAAGGAGAATTTGCTCTCTCAAATTGATGTGTTCAAGCTAGTGATAAATTTTCTACTAAAGATAGCCTAAAACTTATTATCCAGGTAACAGCCAGAACACAATCTGTAGGAAAAAACATCCTGAAGGGGTGCCCAGAGTTAGTTAGAGAGGAAAAAAGGAGTGTTATTTGATAATACAAACTTCTGTTTATGCAACAAACACTTGTTGAAGGCCTTCTCCATTAAAGCCACTAAAAAGATAAGAATGATTTATTTCTGCTCCAAAGGAAACTGAAGGTGGTGGTGGGGGTGAGGGTTGGAGGTGAATAGAGGGGCAGCTATATGTTTGCAAACCGTTACTATAGACCCAGTGGGAGGCGTGGCAATAATCCTGGAGAGGTACCAAGGATGACAGAATGTCTCACTCTGCTTGGGGAAGTTGTGAAAGGTGGAGGAAATTCGCCCTGAATCTTCACTTATCAGAGGCCATGAGTCAAGTTCCTGGCAGGGGCAGAGCTGCCGATCCAGTTTCCTGACTCCGAGTCGGTGCTCCTCCCATGACCCCACACAACATTTTTATGTGGGATTGTGTTGTACAAATGCTACGTGTGCTGGGAATCCAGCTGTTACAATTTCTGTGACATCATGTTCTTCTCTAAACTCCAGAGAGATGCAGGTCTAGATCTTGATTAGGTACATTAACAAGGGAAGGGGAGAACATGGGTAAACAGAAATCTTACTGGATCAGAGAGTTTCGGTGTCCTATCTGTCCATTCTGTTGCTTTTTTCCCCCTTATCAATATTATGAGAGGGGCCCCCCAAACTGGAATTATCTTCTGGAGGGCAGGCGCCATGTAGTACAGGCTTCTCCTGTAGGTAAGGTTCTAGGAACCCATCTGTACCAGTGTATCAGCTGGTGTTGTTGTGAGAGGCTGTGTTTGGCTTCAGTGAAATTTTTTTGAAGACTCTTTCAACACATTTGCCCATTTCACAATGGGTGAATTAAACACCTGCCCATGCTGTGCTGAGTGTTCAGAAGTTTTTGAGCAAGTGACATGACCCAATGCCCCACCCTCCTTATTTACCTGATCTCACTGATCTTGCCCCAATTTATTTTGTTTCCCTGGATGAAGAAGTCCTCAAATGGAAGCATTTTGCTGGCGGGGAGGAGGTGAAACAAACAAACAAACAAACAAAAAACAGTGGAAGCACTGAAAGGCATTAAAATTCACGAGCTCAAAAACTGTTTTGAGCAGTGGTATATTAACAAATGGAGAGTAGTTTGAAGGTGACTGAAGGTTAAATGTGTAAGAATAAATACACAATTTTTAATAAATAAATTCCAGATTTTCGGGTCCCCCCACCTTGTAAAATGGAATAGTAACAATTGTCATAATGGCCAAAAGGAGGACAGGAAAAAATAGAAATGTCATGGATGAGCTGCCAGCTCAGAAATTAGGAATTGACTAAATGATAACACATATTTTTAATAAGAACTTATATATCCATGATCCTGAAAACAGTTGACCTTAAAAATTGAACACAGGTTTTTTCATTCTCCATTTCTTATATATTTTGTATATTTGGCCCAAGGCCTTAGTCTGACCAAGATAAAGAGCAGTGGTAACTTAACTAAACTTTGGATATTTCTGCTTACCTTCAAGGTCTCTAAAAATTCTTAAAATGGAAAACTTTTAAATTACACTCATTTTTATTTAAAAATGACATGTCACTCATGAAGTGAATTTAAGAGACATAAAGTAAATTTAAAAAGAGAGAGAGAGATGCTGATAAATTCAACAATGATAACTGGGCTTGGAAACACTGAAAATGTTTGCAATCCCTGGCATATGGGCTGGGAGCTGAAAAGCTTTAAGGAATTATGGATTCATTGTGACACTTCTTGCACCTGGAGACTTGATTTAGCCTGTTTTTCCTTTCCCAAACGTTGTCTTAAAGCAGTCTTCCGAAGAGCTGTGTTCTGGCCTCACACCGTCTCACCTATCATGCCGCGAGCCAGGAGGAGCTTGTCCTCACTTCATCAGGCCTTCCCAAGCCTGTGATGGTTCCTGGAGATGAGAGCACCAGCCCAGCCCCGTCATCTTTGTGCTGTAAACACCATGACTTCGTAACATGATGGCAGTTGCTGGCCAGGTATGAAAGATAATGCAAATTTTAATAGAAAACTCTATTTTTGAATGCAATGCACAGTTTATGCTGAGAAATGCTGAGTTCTCACCATGCGAACTTCCAGATTGCTGTGTTGAGTGGTGCAGATGTAGCTGTCTTGAGAACATTTGAAGCCAAAATTCAGCTTTTACCTTAAAATGTCTTACTTCTATAATAACATATATGCGAAGCAATGATCTGTCTTAGCATCATGAGTTTAAGTTTTCCATCTCCACTGAACCCATGTGTTGAGTGGCATAGCATATGTATCATCATGCCTGTTTGATTCTAAAAGTCTGCACTGGAGTTGGTGGAAAAAAGGTTTAGTCCTATCTGGCAGCTATTAACTCACAAGGGCTATTGGATTATGAACCAGATGCAGAAACTAGTTATTTAGTGGTCTAGCGGGTCTGAATTCTAGATTATGTATTATGTAGATGTTATTGGTAAGATGATATCTCAGAAGAATCCTGAAACACTCAATAGATTAATTAATTGGTTGATTGATTCAATGACTTCTTGCTGCTTTTAGGATGAAGATTAAAGTTTCCAGGGGAGTATACCTGGCCCTGTAGGGTCGCTCCAGACTCATTTGACCTCATTTCCCCTTTGTGTCAGTGAAGCAGCCACACCAGACCTAGTTTCTGTAATGCTTCGTGCTTGGTCCTGCCCCAGGGTCTTTGTACTTGCTCTTTCTTCTGCCTGGAGACTTCTCTCCCTCTTGGTTCTCCTGGTTCAAATCCTTCAGATTTCAGCTCAAATACCACTTCTGCTGGGGAGCTGTCTCTTACAAACCATTGTACACTTTATTCGCACTGTGTAACTTTTCTTTATGGTGCTCACACAGTGTGTAATTATTTATTTTCTTTTCTGACTTTAGATTGGTATCTGGGTCCTGCACAGGACTCCAGAAACAGAGACCATATTTCTTTCCATTTAAAAATATGGTTATTGATTTTAGAGAGAGAGGAAGAGAGAGAGAGAGAGAGAGAGAGAGAGAGATTGCTTGCCTCCCATTTGCATTCCAACCAGGGACTGAACCCAGAACCTAGGTATGTGCCCTGACTGGGAATCAAACCTGCAACCTTTTGGTGTACTGGACAATGCTCCAACCAACTGAGACACACTGGCCAGTGTGAGACCATGTTTCTTTTTGTTTATCACATATTTTCAGTGTACATTATAATGCCTGGCTTATGGAAAATGCTCCCCAAATATTTGTTGAATGAAAAATATTGCACTAAGCACTTAGCAGAATGTCCGATATGCAGTAGGCTCTAAGTAAAAGGCAGCTATCAGATTGGTCATTTGAAGTACCAAGAAGTCTAAAAGTATACCTTCTTTTAATATTTTTCTCTTTTACTTTATGATTAATTTGCCTTTACTTCATGCTTCTAATGACTTCCTGGATGCACTTGGAGGGTCACATTCTTGGTGCTTCAGTGTTCTCAAGAATGGGTTGATAGATGGCAGTGGTCGCATCAGCCAGTCCCCAGGGAAGACTGAACGCTGAATTGATGGGGAAATGTGAAAGCAGCCTGGAAGGAGTAATTCTTGTAGAAGGAAATCTATGGCTATTACTATGGGGCTCCTCCTTCTCCCCCCATTCTTTTATGTCTTCTATAGACATTCTATTATGTCTATAATAAATAGGTCCCTGTCCTCTCTCCTATATTTTAATTTCAATGCCTTTGAAAGGAAGGTGGTTGGGTAGTAATGTTTGCTTCACTTTCTCTGTGCTAAGTCATTTTACATTTTTACTATTTCACTTTTTAATACTCATGCCAATTATTTGAGATTAGTATTTTGGTCCCCAATTAATGGATAAGGAATTTGAGGCTCAGAGAGAAATTTGCCAAAGTAATCCACATAGTCAATGATGAAATTGGAATTTAAGTAAAGGTCTCTTTTATTGCAGATCTGGTGATACACCCCACTATTAGATAGTTTATCTGATACTCCCCACTATTAGGTAGTTTCAAGAGATACTTGAAAAAACTATTAGATAGTTTTTCAAGTATCTCTAATACCTGGAAGATTTAGTTGTGCGTTCTAACTCAACTAGGGTGATCTTGTTGGATGAAAGCTGAGATACTGATCTTTCTTCTGTCTGTAGTTGGGGGCAGTTCTCTTAGGCACATTTTCCTGCCTTGATTCACAAAGAGTCTGAAGACCCTTTGGAAAGAAATGTGAACTTGGCCAGACTGATAGGAATATGTTTCTTGGACTAAGGTCCCCCAAATGGAGTTTGGGTGTGGGCCCTTTGGAGACGCAGACGACCTGTGGAGAGAGCTCACCAAAGTAGAAGATAGAGACTGGCTGATAGGGTCAGACTCAGCTTTGGCCTAGAGGTCAGAGGGGGGAAAGGTATGACTAGTTGATGGTGTCAGGACCCATTTCAACCTGAGCATCCTGGGAAAAGAGTCAGCCTGTGGAGAGGAAGAGCGCCTTCAAACCATATGGTCACAGAACCAGACTGAAGGTTACCGAAGGTTATACAGAAGGAGTCTCCTCTCACTCAGCTCTCACGTAGTACTCCAGTTCCACTGTCACAGAATTTTCAGGGAGCAAAGCCACAGGCTCAGAATCTCTGACCCAGAGTTGACTTCTATGGTATTTTGAGGGGTTGGAGTTGTTTGGTCCTGGGTGACCTGTTAGTGATGGGGAACATTGACCAGATATATTTTCCCTAAAGATTCCTTCAAATATTTGTGGCTGAAGGGAGATTCTCTAAAAGTTTACACACCTTTTGGAGTCAAAGAAAATTAGCTGTTAATACTGGTAGGGACCTCTACTCACTTAGTGAATGAAGCCTGAGATAGTTGAACTACACCTGGGATAACAAGATTAATGAATAAGATTCTCTCCACCTGTAGGTTCTAGTAGACATAGGGCCCCTGGGGCTGTGGGAGGGATCAGTCTGTGTGTGGAATTTTCACTTTCTCTTAGTTAATAAACTCTGCTTTGAACGGAATCCTCCCTTAAGATTCTGACCACTTTTTGAATGTAAGTGGAGAAGGATTAACTCAGGTTTCCATCATGCAACAGATAAAAAGAACTGGACTAGAGTCAGGAGACAGGAGTTCAACATAAGTGAATCAGTCCAGTAAGTATTTATTCAGTTCAGCATTCTACTAGATGGTGGGGATATGTTGCCTTCATGAAGCTTATAAACTAGAGGGGAAGACAGACATTTATTTTTTATTTGTCTTTATTTTATTTTCCTTTATTTTTTTGTTTCTGAAAGATTTTTCCCCTATTACCATTTAGCACCCTTATACCTTTTGCCCCCTCCCCCACAATCACCACACTCATCCACATCCATGGATCCTTTTATCTTTTTGCTCTATCCCTTCACCACCTAACCTCCTCCCCCTACCCTTTGCTGGGGAAGACAGACATTTAAATTGATGATACAATCTTATGTAATCAAAGAATGACATGAATAAATGTGAAATTACAGGAGTGGCAAATGCTGTGGAGAAGTCAGTGGTGCAGGCCGACTAGTGAACAGGGAATGTGGCTCAGTCAGGGAGCTCAGTCAAGGCTTCCGGGTGAGAGTAGCCTCCATGTGAGCCCTGGGCTTGGGGTGGGGAGGAGAGCTGGCGGAGTATTTCTATAAAGTGGGACCAGGAAGACCAAAAGCTCAGTGATGAGAGGAAATAAGCATTTCCCAGACTTCCTACTGCCAGTAAAACCAGGGTATTGAACAGACGATCCTGGATTTCTTTTTAAATCTAGCAGTCTGTGAGTTGTCTACGTTTTAAGATGTGTTTTCTGATCCTGTGTGAGAACATGAGTTTGAATTTCCATTCTACCACATCCTGGCATTAGGAACTTCCTCAGCTGTAAAATAAGGATAAAAATATCAGTTTTACCAACCTTCTAAAGGTTACTGTGGCGATCAACCAAAATAATATAGCCCATATATAACTCCATAAATGTAAGGTATCTTCCTTAAGTTTATGTCCAGCTTCAGCTCAATCCATCTGCAGGCAGAAGTTTCAGGCCAGGAACACTGGGCTGTGACTTTCGCAAGGTGGTGAAAATGGCATAATTTCACACATTGTTCTTTGGGGAAATGTTTCCGAATTTTCATGGTGGGCAGCTGGTGTCACTCAGGGAACTAAGAATAGAAAGCTGTCATCACCTACAAATATAATCAAGGGACCTTTAATGTTGCAGTTGCATAACAGTTTGCATCTGGCCTTTCTTCCAATACATATTTTTCAACAAGTGAAGTTTGAAATGGATGCTTATTAAAATATTTAATTCATGTAAATAGAGAAAAATCTCTTCCAAAACCTCACCATGGAAAAATGACCACGTGAGGTAGAATACTTAGACGGATGATAGACGAGAAGCCGTGAGATCTGTGCTCTGGCTGAGGCTCTGTCATGGATAAACAGGTTCGCATGAATGCTATCCAAGCCCTTCAGGAAGCACATCTTTTCTGTTTAAAGTTTTTTATTTGGTATTCCAGATTCTCTTGCCCGCCTTGGTCTCCAGCATATATATACCAGCTTTCACAGGCCCTTAAGTACAATTGAGGCTGCAGCTCAAAAAAGTACAGTGAGGCGCTGGTCTCAAATTTCACCTGCTCAGAGTCTCCTTCAGTTCACAAAGCAAGTCCAGACTTTTCCCAGAAAAGTCCTGTTCAAATAGTTCCATGGTGGCCACAAGTCAATTCTCAGCACCCAAACTATAGCAGTGGAGCAGAAACCCAGAGCTGCCCCTTGAAACGAACCCTGAAACTTCTGCACTGGTATCACTGGTGCAGGAAGGGCACTGTGGGTGGACGTAGGCCAGGATGGCAAGGTGGGCTCCTGCTTTGGACGTGCCCCAAGCAGGATCATCTCCGCTCTGTGTCAGATGTGAGTAATGCTACCTACACTTGATAGCACGTTATGGGAGGTATACAGTGGAGATAAGTTAACTTCTGGGGGGATCTGGGGAAGGCTACCCAGGAGAATTAGAATTTAAATGAAATTTTGAAGGATGGGCAGGATTTTGATGGGCAAAAATGAAAATAAAATGCATTTAGGGTGGAAGGAACATCTTGGAGAGGGGAACAAAAACAGGAACATAAGGACAATTTGTAGCAACAGAGGCAGACCAGACTGGTTGAAAGATAAGTCATTTAGGGGAGGTAGTGCTAATGAAACTGCTGCAGACTGGACAAGGTGAAGTGACAGAGTCATATTTGAAAGCCATGCAAAACTTAGTCTTCATTTTATCCGCTGGGGTGCCCACTGACAGCACTGGAGCAGGGGAGCGAGGGCGTAAGGTCAGTCTTTGCGGGGGAGGACTGACAGCGCAGCTTCTAGAGCACGGCTGTTCTAGGGAAACAGAGCGTGAGTGACCAGGGGGAGCCACGTGCGATTTTAAATTTCCTTGTAGCTACATATACCAGTTTTCTATCGCTGCTGTAACAAATTACAATGAACTTAGTGCCTCACACATTTCTCACAGTTCTAAGGTCAGAAGTCTAAAATCGAGGTATTGGCTATGCTGTCTGCCTTCTGGAGCTTTCAAGTAAAGATCTGTTTCCTTGACAACTCCAGCTCTTAGAGACCACCTACGGTCTGTGGCCTTTTCCTCCATCTGCAAAGCTAGTAGCGCAGTATCTTCTGCAGTCAAATCTCACCCTGTCTCCCTCATGAAAGGAGCCTCGTGATGACTTTGAGTCTACCCAGACAATCCAGAATAATCTTCCCACTTCAAGAGTCTTAATTACATCTCCAAAGTCCCCTTTGCCATGTACGGCAACATACACAGGTTCTGGGGATTTGGATGTTACTGTCTTCGGGAAGTCATTATGCAGCCACCTTAAAATATATACAAGGAAAGTGGTAAAATAATTAAATATTTAAACATAGCATAGAAAATTATAATTTCAAAATGCCATCAACATACATTATTAATGAGATATTTCACATTCTTTTCTTCCTACCGAGTCTTTCAATGGAATGTGTCTTTACACTCATAGCACGTGTCATTTCAGACTAGGCACTTGTGAACTGCATCATAGCCGTGTTTGGCTCACGGCTCCACGTTGGGCAGCACAGTTCTAGAGGCAGGGTGACTTGCTCGGAGTTCATTACAGATCTGGGTGGCCTGTAAAGATGAAGAGAAGGGAACACATGCGATAGACTGAAATCAGCCTTCCATAAATGTTGGGATGTGGGAGGAGGTGGTGGGAAGAACTGGGCAACAGAGACCATGGTTATTAGATGCAATGATTACACATCAAATTTTTCTATTATTTCAAGGGGGGAAAGCATACGAGTCCTGTTTTGCGCAAATGAATGAACTGTCCAGTAGGGAGTTAGTAATGTGGGTGTGAAAGTCAGGGCACAGAGGTCAGATTTAGGTTTGCTTTATAAGAGGTGGTTGGATCCAGGATGCTGGCTGAGGGCAGAACCTTGGACACGTGCATGTTGAGAGGGCAGGTGGAGGCAGGGAGACAGAAGGGGAGAAAGTGGGAAGAGCAAGGGCACTTCTAAACTAGAGAAAAGAGAAACGGTAGCAGCAGGCAGGAGCAGGGCGATCCTGACCCCAGCAGCACTTCCGAGGCAACCATGCGGAGCCTCCTCGTGGGTTTGGAGTCCCTACTCCACATCTGAGGTAATTACTCAGCCTCCCACACAGAGGTGCTTTTTAGTTGTAAGTGGGAGTGGGAAGATGCTTGCTTACAAAACTGTTTATCTTTAAAGAATAACATTATAGCTGTATCTACCAAGTGGGTTTGGCATTTTGACAATTACATGGTTAATTTAATGAGTATAGATAGCAGAGGGATAGGTTTAGGCCCCTTTCTTCTTAATTCCAAAAAGAATATATCTCCAGAGAGATAAAATTAACAGAATAATTGCCAGGTCTTCCTTCAGTGTGGCCATATTTTAAATGATCTATCACTGTATACATCTTTTGGAATAATAATCCTATTTCCTTTCTAGCTTCTTGCTTCCAATCTCTTAAAAAGGCGGTTTGGTGCAATAGTTGAACGAGTTTGGGAGTTAAATGACCAGGGTTCAATTCCTGTCATTTTGGCTTTGAGCTAGTTACTTAATTTTTTTGTCTCTCTGTTTCTCACCAGAAAAAACGGGAATAATCACAACATCAACCTCTTGGAGTTATTGTGAGGATTAAATCATGAAGTATGTGTATATTTGTATTTACATACAATGCTTTCATCTGAATCCTCTCCAAGAGTTTAGAACATTCTGTCTCTATTTTAACAATATAGAATGACTCCTCTAGCGATTAGATAGTGCATGTGTTCTGTTTCTTATATCCATTCCATCTCCAGCTGCCCCCAATTCAATCCTCTTGTAGCTGGCTCTGCACTGAAATGCTTGGAGATATTTGCTTGTATTCCACTTATAAAATAGTGTTGAGTCACAGTTAAATCTAATACCCAAACAAACACTTCGTTGATTAGTCCCTTGGGTAACTAACTCAAGCCAGGTGATAAGAAATTTAAAATGAGAAAGGTAAAAAAGAAGATCAACTATAACTAAATCAATATTTATATTGTTATGTTGTACAGCTTTTTCTTTTTTTAAAAAAACTTAATTAAGGACAAGGAATAGAGACAAAAACTTTGCTGAACTAAAACAAGTTTGCCAGACTCAAAGAGCATATTAACCATAGACATTTCCTTCCCACTTTTTCAGAAAATTCTTCCTAATGCATTGGTCCTGGGTGCAATTGAGAAGGGAAGACCTCTGAATATCTTTTTTATTCTCTGATTTATTGGCACCACAAAAAATAAAGTCCTATGGGTAGACATGACATATTGTGTTTTACTGGTTCCCATAACATTCCGTTCAAGAGATTCAATTAAAAAGGTAGATGCATTTTATTTATTTATTAACAGGCTTAATTCACTTTATTTTGCTCGTATAAAATTATGTGGTGGCCACAGCTGGAGCCTGGGTCCTCTGCACAGAAGCTCTGGGGTCAGTGAGTTCTGAAAGGGAAAGTTGGTGGACATAGTCCCTTCCCAGAGGTCAGGGATGAGATAACTGTAGGTCTTAGATACGGCATCGAAGGTGGCCATGGCAAAGTTGTCCAGGGTGGCAGTGGAGTCCCTGGCTGAGGTGTTGCAGATGTAGACACCAGTCATCATCAGCAGGTTCTTGGGCACAGGGGCTGAGAGGATGTCAGTGCCCTGAGGGGCGAGGATGAGGTGTCCCAGCACAGAGATGCAGCACCTGCTCTCCTTGCAAGGGATGGTGAGGGGCTTGCCAATCTTGTTCCCCCAGTAGCCTCATTGCACAGGGACAAAAGAGAGCTTGGCCAGGATGATGGCCCCATGAATGGCAGTGGCTACTCCCTTTGAGCACTTAACACTCAGAACAATATGTCCATTGTAGTCCCCAGTGGTGATGAACGCCTTGAACCAGGTCCCCTGGCCTGCGTGTGTCTGCTTTTGCACAGGCATAATCTCCAAAACCTTATCCTTGAGGGATGCCCCCAAGAAAAAGTCAGTGATCTCAAATTCCTTGATGGGCAGAGAAAAGTGATAAATTTCCTCCAGGGACTTGACTTTCATGACCTTGACCGGGCAGCTCAGCTTGTTGACAGGGATCTACTTCTTGTCCTCGGCCTTGCTTCCTTAAACCCCAGGGCCTCCACCCAGACCCCAGCGCTGGCCATGACCTCGCCCCAGATGCCTCTGCTAAACCCTCCACCCAAGCCATCGCAGCCTCCCATCCCAGGGCCCCTGGGGTCTTCGGGCCCTCCCGCAGCACCAGTGTCATCCACCGTTTCTTGTTTCCTGGGAAAAAAGTCATTTTACTTTATTTTAAATTTTATTTTTCAATTACAGTTGACATTCATTATTATTTTACATTAGTTTCAGGTATACAGCAGAGCAGCTAGACAATCATATAATTTATAGTGATCCCCCAGTATTTCCAGTACCCATCTGACACTATACATAGTTATTACAATATTATTGATTATATTTTCTATGCTATACTTGACATCCCTGTGACTGTCCCTTCACTCTTTTTACCCAGCCCCCTGACACCCTTCCCTCTGGTAAGCATCAGTTTGTTCTCTGTATCTATGACACTGTTTCTATTTTATTTGTTTATTTTGTTCTTTTGATTCTGCATATAAGTGAAATCACATAGTATTTGTCTTTCTCTGACTGGCTTATTTCACTTAGCATAACACCCTCTAGGTCCATTCTTGCTGTCACAAATGGTAAGATTTCATTCTTTTTTTTAATGGTTAAGTAATATATGCACTACAACTTTTTTATCCACTCATCTATTTATGGGAACTTGGGTAGCTTCCATGTCTTGGCTATGAAAAGGTACATACATTTTAAGAACTGACCCTTTTCATCCTAAAATTTTTTTTTGGTCCCCTTACTACTTAGGAGATGGATGAGAGAGAGAGAGAGACAGAGAGAGAGACAGAGAGAGAGAGTGTGTCTGATTAGGCCCTAACCTTAGAGAGAGTTTTTCTGTAAGAAAATTCAAGCACAGTGGAAAGATCACAACTCTGGAGTCCATTAAACCTTGCTTAGTAAGAGTACTAGCTCTGTTGCTTCACTTGGGTAAATCACTTGGTCTCTTGGAGCCTTGTTGTTCCTGGCAGTGCTGTGAAATTGGAGCATAATTTATAACTTGTAGGGCTGTTATAAAGATAAAATAAGAAAGTGTATGTATCTCAGTAAATTCCAGTTATTTTAACTTTGCAAACATAAGATCTGAGATGCAAAGCAGACAATTCACAACACGAGGACAGGAATTTTCTGCTA
Source organism: Anoura caudifer (assembly GCA_004027475.1). NCBI lineage: Eukaryota > Metazoa > Chordata > Mammalia > Chiroptera > Phyllostomidae > Anoura > Anoura caudifer. Next base: position 93,006 of record PVKU01002519.1, on the reverse strand, counting down.
TTTCCTAGGCAGAGAGCATGAAAAAGGTCAGCTGCAAAAACCTGGTGTGGTTTGTGTACTCGTTGATGCTGCTCTGCTCCAGGTTGGTTGACCTACACCCACTCATTTGTTCTAGGTTTTTCTCTCTAAAACCCCAGCTGTGTAAGCTGTGATCCTGGTAGGAAGGCCATAACCGTGATGAAGCAGGCCGAGGAGTCCCTCCTCTATCCCTGGTCACTTGATCATTTTTCTACCTCTTTTGAGATTTCCTATGACCTGTGAACATTAGGAAATAAAAGTCTCTGTAGGCATTAGAGGAGACACACCAGCCAGGATGGCAGGGAGGCAATTAGTCAGAGGACCTAGATTCCAATCATGGTTTTTGCCTCTGAAGTTATACGACCCTAGAGTCTGTGATACTTAACCTTTTGTTTACCTCTGACCTCAGCTTGACCATAAGGGTTATTAGGAAATTCGCCACCATCCAAAAGGAATGTTTGGAAGGTTAATGACATAATTGTGCCTAATCCTGGTGATGAGGAGAGAGTAAATGTCTACCTTTGAAAATGCATAATAAATCTTCCAGGTAAATTACTTTTCCTTTATTGCACTAAATATATCCTAAAGGGAAACCATACGAAGAATTTTCAGTGTTAAAGTTTTTGTTCCCTTTAGTGGCTTGAGAGAGTTCCAGAGCTATAGTAGGGCAAATATATTCCCAGGACAAATGAAACTTTTCATGTTAAAGGGCTCTGAGTCCCCTCCAAGGAAGGTGCCCTGTGTGATTATCTAGTTAGGTTAACACACAGCATTTTCCCTGCAGTCTCCACTATGCCAGTTGCCGCACCTGTCTTCTGAACAGGGGAACTCAGATTGTTCAGCTCATGGTTTGTTTGTTTGTTTATTTATTTATTTATTACATTTTATTGATTATGCTATTACAGTTGTCCCATTTCTCCCCCATCATTCCCCTCCACCCTGCACACCCCCTCCCACCCACATTCCCCCCTTTAGTTCATGTCCATGCGTCATAAGTTCTTTAGCTTCTACTTTTCCTACACTATTCCTGCCCTCCCCCTGTCTATTTTCTACCCACCGTCTATGCTACTTATTCTCTGTACCTTTTCCCCTCTCTCCTCCTCCCACTCCCCTGTTGCTAACCCTCCATGTGATCTCCATTTCTGTGTTCCTGCTCCTGTTCTACTTGTTTGCTTAGTTGGCTTTTGTTTTAGGTGTGGTTGTTAATATCTGCGAGTTTGCTGTCTTTTTAATGTTCATATTTTTTATCTTCTTTTTCTTAGATAAGTCCCTTTAACATTTCATATAATAAGGGCTTGGTGATGATGAACTCCTTGAACTTGACCTTATCTGAGAAGCACTTTATCTGCCCTTCCATTCTAAATGACAGCTTTGCTGGAAAGAGCAATCTTGGATGTAGGTCCTTGCCTTTCATGACTTGGAATACTTCTTTCCAGCCCCTTCTTGCCTGGAAGGTCTCTTTTGAGAAATCAGCTGACAGTCTGATGAAAACTCCTTTGTAGGTGACTGTCCCTTTATCCCTTGCTGCTTCTAGAATTCTCTCCTTCATTTGAATCTTGGCTAATGTAATTCTGATGTGCCTTGGTGTGTTCCTCCTTGGGTCCACCTTCTTTGGGACTCTCTGAGCTTCCTGGACTTGCTTGAAGTCTATTTCCTTTGCCAGATTGGGGAAGTTCTCCTTTATTATTTGTTCAAATAAGTTTTCCACTTGTTGCTCTTCCTCTTCCCCTTCTGGTACCCCTGTAATTCAGATGTTGGTATGTTTAAAGATATCCTGGAGGTTCCTAAGCCTCTCCTTATTTTTTTTGAATTCTTGTTTCTTCCTTGTTTTCTGTTTGGTTGTTTGTTTCTTCCTTCTGGTCCACTCCATTGATTTGAGTCTCAGTTTTCTTCCCATCTCTATTGGTTCCCTGTGCATTTTTCTTCATTTCATTTATTGTAGCCTTCATTTTTTTCAGCTAATTTGCGACCAAAATCAACCAATTCTGTGAGCTTCCTAATCACCAGTGTTTTGAACTGTGCTTCTGATAGGTTGGCTACCAGTGCTTTGAGCTGTGCATCTGATAGGTTGACTACCTCTTGGTTGCTTAGATGCATTAGCTCTGAGACCCTGATCTGTTCTCCTGTTTGAGCCATCCTTGTTTTTATTTTTATTTTTATTTTTGTCTGGTTGTGCCTGTTATGTAGTGAGGGGCAGAGCCTTAGGTGTTCACCAGGGCTGGGCAGCCCAGTTGCTGGGTTATGATGCTGGATGTGGGGGGAGGGGTCTGAGAGGGAACAATGGCGATTGCTCAGAGCTCTCTCTCGCAGATTCCAGTCCCTTCAGCCACTTTCCCCAAGCAAATTGGGCCCTTCTGGTGCTGATTTCCATGTGGGTGGGCCTGCACACCCTCCAGGACCCTGTGGGTCTCCCCAGCGAACTCTCCTGTGAGGCTGGGACTCCCTCCCAGCACCTCAGCCCATACAAGTGTTTTCAATGGGTGCTTTTAAGCTTTGTTTCCCGGTGCTGGGGCCCTGCGTTGCACAGTCTGTCTTGCTGCCCGTTTTTGCCTGGTTTATCTGTGTGCAAATGTGTATCTGTGCACCCCACTTGGCGTCCTCACGTTTGGCAACTGCCGCCTGTGTGCCTGGGGTGCCTGTGCGCCCGGGACGACCAGCCACCATCTTCTCCCACTGTGACCACTCCTCCGGCCTCCGACTCCACTGGCTGCCAACTTCACCATTCTTTCCTGTCTGGGTGAATCATTGTTGGACTTCTGTACAATTCAATTTTCTCTCTGTCCTGTTTTTTTTGGTTCTATATTTTTGTTCTCCTTAATCTTGGTTGTGAGAGGAGGCACAGCGTGTCCATTTACACATCCATCTTGGCCGAAGTCCTTATTTTATTTTCTAAAGTAAAGACCTCACAGACTGTTTCCTCTACCTGATGTTGCTTTAGGGTACCAAGATGAACCAAAATTCTATACTCTCCTAAATACCTTCCTATGTCTGTAGGAAGGTACCCTTTTAACTCATTGAAGTCTCATTTATCTGAGATAAAATTTTATTTGGCTTAAAGAGTAAGGAGTGAATGGAGGGAAGATGGATACTAGCTACCTGGAGAGTGTAGGGAAAATGGGGAGGGGGGAAGGAAAGTTCTCCAAGCTCTCCAATATCAGCTGTGAATTTTAAACAAAAAATTTACATAAAAAAGAAAACAATATTCATGAGCATGTGCTATTTTCTGAGTGCAATGCAAAGTATTTTCTTACACATTATTCTGGTTTAATCTTTGCATCAGTTTTCTGAAAGGTATTATCATCATTCTTCCTTATTAGGAAAGAGAGGTTAAATCACTTGTCCAAGGTCACACAGCTCATAAATAAAGCCAGAATTCAAGTCCAGATTAGTCTAAATCTATTTCATAAACCAATGTTCTTTTGCAAAGAGCAAATCTCCCTCACCTTTCTCTTCTTCTCAGTTACTGTACCCTTCTGGGACTTTTGTAAGGGTTTTGGAAAATTCACTTGTACTAGGACATGTGACCATGTGAAATTGGAGGCTGCAAGCTTTTTGCAAACTTGACAGTAACCATCACTGCAAATGCCATTGTGCTTGTAGTTTGTAAAGTGCTTAGTATATGAATGCAACCCTATGATTACCTAGTAATAGTGTGTGTTATTATAATAACATACAATTATTTAGCTTGGGTAAAATTAGAATGGTGTATATTTAAGATGTCATCCAGGCTCTTTTTTTTCTAGACCCTCTGAAAAATAGTTTCATTTAATGAATTGCATCATAATCTGTATCACATAGGAAGTTGACTTGCATTAAATTTTTTGTCTTTACTTTGGAATTTCTTGTGTTCCAGTCATAGTCACTGGTTGAACTTGTTAACACTGAAAATGCATTAAGCAAATAATATGTAGGTGTCATACACTTCTTGATATGAGAAGTATCCATGGGAACCATTTTGCCCAACCAGCTAAATGTCATGTATTTGAGAGAGAAAAAGTGGCTGTGAGATGTGTCTACACCCAACTCCAGACTGCTGGGAAGCCAGCCCAGAGACCAGGCGCTGACACCCAGAGACTACTAACCCCGTGCAAACCTCCCCATTGCAGAGAGTTTATGGAGTGGCTTTGCCAGTGTAGAAAATACATATGCACTAGGCAGTAGTCTTCTGCTCTCTCTAAACCTTTGACTTTTGGGGAATGTCTATTCTTTCCCCTTGGTGCCCATTAAAATAATAATTAGAAGAGGTGGTTAATGTCAATATATATCATTCTGCAACTTCTTTGCAATAGTAGTTAAAAAATTTTGGTGGTAGGTAATTTTGAAATAATAAGCCCAAATTGTTTTTTTTTAAATTTCATGGTTCTGAGAAATTCATGATTTCTCTGATTTCATCTTATTTGATGAATGTATATATATATATTGACCACCAGTGATGCCCTGAGTTCTCTCCCTGTGTATAATAATGTGTACAAGTAAATTTAATATAATACACAGGTAAGTTTAACAGGAGGGACCATGCGATCTATGGTAGACATCACATTACCAGCACAGATAATTCAGCTCGGTGAAGTGGTGTTGCTCATGCACGTGTGCCAGCCTCAATGCTAGGTCCTGGGTGGAGCAAGAGAAAGCAAACATTGGCTCTAACCCCCCTGAATTTTTCAGATAGCCAGAGTTATGATAAAAAAAAAGTCTCATGATTCGTGATGGCTAGAGATAAAATTTATTTCTTTAGGACAAGTTTGGTCTTTACTATGACTTTTGAAGGAGAAATACAACTTTGAAACTTGGGTCACCTTTCTGGGAACTAGCATATTCAGAACATGCTGGAACTCTTGACGCTTCAGAAATCTGGCTTGGTGTTCATGCCAGCTTCTGCTCCTGTTTGCTTAAGAATATCCCGTCTAATTCCTGGCTCGCTCCAGTTTGGAGGTCTCCAGGGCTCAGCATGGAAGCTTCTGTTTGCTATGGGAAGAGAAAGGGAAGGTAGGTAGTCTGAGTGTGGACTCCATGGAGGTGCCAGAGCTGACCTGAGTTCTGGGGGGGGCATTCAAAGGGGCTTACCAAGGCTTGGATCTCACCCACTGTTGCAGCCAGTGGCTCAGAATCCAGTTAGATAATGGAGACTGGATCCAGCTTGCCCAAGGGTTTGGCAAGAAGGCAAGTGTCTGTGTGCCTGCTGGCACATCCTGTTGGTTCTGTGCCTGCCGTAGAGAAATGCTGAGATTGGGGTTCATTAACCTGCACCCGATTGTTGGGCCTCCAAGTGACTTGGTTCAGTGCCCTGGTCAGTACAGGCCCCGGGACCTCCTCTGCCCCACCTTGCTTCTGTAGGCCCCTTCTTATTCTTAGGCAGTTGCCCTGAGGAGCAGGGAGCAAGTCATTTTTGGGTTGCTGGCTTCCTTAAGGGACAGGGTGAGTCTTGCTTGGCAGGGAAGAAGCTGGTGAATCTAGCTTTTGTTTTGCAATCCTTTGGGACATGCTTACAACAGAGGATTTCATGATGAGTACATTTTGGTTATTCAAAAAGAAAAATACTTCCACTGATGTATTTGTCTCCTGGCTGTGGTTTCTGAAGTCATATTAAATTACATTAAGAGCCCTTTCTCATCGCCACTGGTCTTTTGCTACTCAGCAGACATTTAAAAAGATGGTATGTGGGTGAAAGATAAAAAGCTGAATGACGGCCGCTGCCTGGGGGGAGACGTTCTCATAGGGAGGAAGTGCCCTGCTGGGCAGTGCAGGGAGGTCATTTATGGACAGCAGGATGGCTAGAATTCTCTCTTCTGCTGCTCTGCTCTCTCTCTCAAAGTGTAGCTTTGTTTTGCCAGGCTAGTTATTTTAGGCTCTTGCAAACAATTTCAGAGCTTTATTTTTGCCCTTGGCTCCAGTCAATTGGGGCTCCCATGCAGTGCTCTCCTGGCATTAACATGGATCTGAGCTGCTTAACGGCAGGGGATATGGAGGGTTGGCACAGTGGGGAGGGCAGACAACAGGGTAGGATGAGTCAAGGCTAGAATGTTAAGGATGCTTCCGTAGAAACGTGCAAGGCTAGAAGTATAGTTCTGTATGGCGTGTAAACTAAGCATTCGTTTGACAGCCTTTCTGATATTAGCAAAGGAAATCTTTCTAGGCCACTTTGAATTTAATTTCCTTTTGTTCTCTTCTTTGAAAATTCATATTTCTCCTATGATAGGAATCTGTCTATCCATCAGATCATTTAGTTTTGGAGAAAATGTCAGTAGTGAGAGAAAGAGATGTCTAGAAACACATTCTGAGCATACTGGTTATGAGTTTCAGTCAGTGGAAAGAGCAGCATCCAGGAGGGGATAGTCTTGGCCTGGTACTAGTTAGAACACCTACATTGCTCTTAAGAAACAAGCACAAATGGTGGGCTGAAGTTCCCCCCACATCTGGAGTCCATGGGGAAGCACAAGCAGTGAGGAAAAGCAGTCCTCCTTCTTAACATCTGTGAGTCCTCCGTGCTGGGGGAGAAGGCCGGCTCTAAATGCCTAGCTGGGTTAATCTGAGGGAATCTGGCCTAGGTTATTTCCTCCCTTATTGGCTCAAGCTTCCCTCAAATCTCATTGCTACCATGTTATTCCTTGGCTTACGACCTTGTTAACGTCCCATAGCAGTCTTATCAGGTTTTTACACCTTAGTGTGAATTAGTTTATTGGTTTCTTTCCTTAGATCCAGGGAGAACGCTGAGTAGAAAATGAGAGAGAGGGCAAAGGGAAAAAGGGTTAAAGAAAGTAGATGTTTGGGCGTCCTGCAGGTCAACTTCTATTTAAAAAAATGCCCAGCAGTGGCAGTGCCTTGGGCTCTGCCTCGGGGCCTGCCAGCTGCTGGCATTTCCTGTGCCCTCAGCAGTTCTCCAAACAGAACCTTCTTTCCATTATTGAGATGTGACATCTGTTTTAAATTATGTCAATTGTACCAGACAGTCAAGTGATTGACACCTTCTTCAGAATATGTGTGAAAACTATAGTAAAAGTGATGAGCCAGATGCTTCCAGGAGACTGAATTAGCACCTGCCTGCAAGTCAGCCATGGGGTTGGTGCATTCACTTTTGGGGGACCACAGATAACTTACTTCAGTAGAGTAGTAAATGGCCCTTGTGTGGCCAGAAGTTCTTCTGCATATAAAGAATGGATTCTTTTTGTCTCTATGTAATGTCTTTCCTTCAAATATTTAAACATTCTTAACACTTGGGATTTGTATATTGATTTACTAGCATCTTTTGATCAGGTTCCATAAAATCTTTATAAGGTACCTAAGCAGGAAAATATGTTATTAATCACAATTTTCTAAAAGATAAGATTCTACAACTAGGCCAAACTATTTGCCATGATAAGTTGTTATAGTCATTTTGCCTTTTGGGTGAATCCTCTCACCTGTAGGATTATACAAATTCTATATACCATTCAGATTGCGTATAAGTCCTGCACACACACACACACACATACACACACACAAATATATATTTTTAACAAACTGTGATGGCTTTGTACTGTGTCAATTTAGCTACTTTGGTACTACGTTTCCCAAAATTCTCTTCCCTATATGGTTTTTGGTTAGTGCTGGCCTCATGAGACTTTTTGCCCACCATTTGGAAAGCTCAAGTGAAGTCACAGCCTCATTGAGTTCTGAAGGTCAGTGCTGTGCACCAGGCCTGGTGGCAACTCACCCACATAATTGCAGGTCTGCTGGCTTACCTAGCTGGTTCAGGGCAGCTCCCAGTCCTGTGGCTTCCAAGCTCTCATCAGATGCCCTCCATCAGCTTCCCCAAGTACTCAGTCAAGGGAACATGCAGCTCCATGGGTAAGGGCACAGCAAGTCACATAGGGTATTATGGTTGGGATGGTGAGAGTCAGACATAGGGCCTACCTCATCCTCTTGGTTTCTGGTTGTCCTTCTTGTCATCTGTACTTAGCTTTCCCTCTCCTCTGTCAGTCTGGCTGACCTAGAGTGAATCACCTGTAGAGGATGAACCCTCGTCACAGAGAAAACAACCTACATAGACTCCTTCGTCAACCTGCACAGACTCCCACAATTGCATGTAGTCTAACCCCTATAATAAATCTCTTTTACTATAGTTTTTGTAGTGATAGTGATGCAACCCTGCCTGGTACATAACAATTTAGATTTATTTAACAGCATATGGAATGATGTAAGCTATATGAGAGTAGCAATCTTTTAAACTTTTTTTCACTGCTTTATTTCCTGTCCCTAGAGTAGTGCTTGACACGTAATAACCCCTTGCTAAATATTAATTGAATGAACATCACAAGTTTGGGCTCTTTATCTATAGCAAGATATGCAATTCATTAAGTTGTTATTTTATCTTAAATTCCAGACAAGATAAATATAAATTTCAGACAGGAATTCCAGCCAGAGATTTGGCAACTCGTTATATAGTCTAGAGATCAGCAGAATGATCCAGATTGAAGCTGTATGCATTTAGGGATCATTAACCTGTAAAGGGTATGGATAAAAACCCAGGAAGAGTTGAGAAGGGAAAGGGGCTGAGGAAAGAATTGTGAAAAACAAAATTGAATGATTGTTCTGAATTACTTACTTACTTTCTGGTAATCGAATATATCCATCCCTTGGCTTGCAGGGGCCTCACAGTGGATGAATTATACATCCAGGCATTGACATTGGGCTGGGCTATATGACTTACCTTAGCGAATGGGATGTTAGTGACCATGAGGTGAGCAGACACTTGAAATGTGCTTGTGCAGTTGGGATTCCCTTCTTATGTTTTAGTGATGATCTTCTGGGAGAGAAACATGCCCCCAACTGGCACTGTCCCTTCTGCCTGTGCCCTGAATAAAAACAAGCAGAGTAGACTTGAACTCCATTTGCAAACTGGATTCCAGTCCAGCTGACACACAGTCTGAAGCTGAGCCCGCCCTAGTTTGACTGACTACAGTTCCTCTGCGGACTTAAAAGTACAAAAATAAATGCTTGTGATTGTAAGCCCCTGAGTTCGAGAAGGACTTGTTAGGCAGCATTATTATAGCACTTGCTGACTACTATAAACAAAAACTGTAAGTTGAGGATGAACAGCCCATGAAAGGACCTGAGAAGAAAGAACCAGATAGGTAAGAGAGAAGTTTGGTGAGAGGAGCATCATAGTTGCCAAGAAGAAGTTTTAAACAAGGAAAAAGAAGTGATCAGTGTAAAATGCCCCAGAGAGGTGAAGAAAGTTAAGGATCCATTGTATTAATTGGATTTGACAACAAAAAACTGATGAAATTCCTATTTGATTTCTACAAATTTCTCTGTGAAGTAGGAGATGCAGTCTTCTGAGAGTGAGAGGGAAGAGGACTAGAGACCTGGAAGAAAGCAATAAAAGCTTAAAGATTCGCTTAAGGGAAGGGAAGAAAGAGACCATGTGATTTTTCTCCAGCAGTGACTGCAGCCTGGAAAGCAGAAAAATCTAAGTGATTGATGTGGTGTTGGAGTTTTTTTGGGCTGTGAGAATAAAATACATAAATATTTCCTGCCAGTGTCATCTATTATTAACACTCCTGAATTCCTGGAGCATTAGAATTTGTATTAGACACTTTTGCATGTCTTATAAGTTGTTTTATAGTCTTTACTGTTTTATGTGGTAGTAGCATTTCATCTCGCCCTTGCTATATCCATTTGTCCATCTGTCCACTCCTGCATGCATGTATCCATCCATCATCCATCCCTTCATCTTCCACATTATTCCTTCAAGGATGTAAGAGAACTTGTAGGTAATACTATATTCAAATGTTAAATTAAAAATAAGAATTTCAGAATCAAGGCAAATATAGATCAAATAAATGTTAGTCACATAGCAAGTAAACCAAATGATTTTTGATTAATTGATCAAGTAGGAACCCAGCAAGAACACTGCGCTCAGACCCCATTCTAGAGCTGAAAATTTCCACTTTGGAACCTACCATTGTAATTAGGTTATATTTTAATATAATAATAGGAATTTGAGCAAGTTAACATGAAAAGAAAGTAATGCTTAAATCATAAACTCTCAGCATGGAAAGCTTTTAGTTCGATTCTCCTTTGCATCTGAAATTACACAGAGAAAGCATTTTTACATAATTTTCTCCATTCTTACCAGACCATATGATCAGACTCTTTTGTCATTCCTGTCTCTTAGGACAGACAAAACAGGTAGTGCTGTCAGTTGCTGGATCTTTACATAGAGAATATATTACTATTTATCTTCTTAGGAGATGGGAAAAAGGCTGCAAAATGCACATTGAATTCTAATTTCTTTGTATACACAAAAACTTATCTTTTGCTTCCTTTAAAAGGAGGTGTTTTTCTCATATCACTTATTTATGCAATTTACACATAGAAAAATATAGGATTATTTTTATGTTCAAGAAAATTTGGCCAAAGGAAAGCGCAAGAAGAAAAGAAGTTTGGCTATCCTGGTTAATTAATGCCTTTTCCAGCTTCTCTTCAGCTAGTAGGAAAGTGAAATTAGTATCATAAGCCCCATGTGATTATTGTATTTCACAATTATGTTATAATTAATACTTAAAAGGTGGATTTAAACGACTGGTTTCATCTCCCTTTTAAGCTTACTATTCACATGAATTGAAAATCATTTAGCAGACATATCTATAAATCTCCTTGGATTCCAGCAAGAGTCTTTTAAGAAAGAAAAATATATAAGCCAACGCAAGTCATTGGTAAACTCAGGCTTCAGGACCCCAATTTCCTCTGAAGCTTCTGGCAGCACAATAACTCTAGTCATTTCCCAGACTTTTCCTACATTCCAACAGCTGCTGTGATCATCTAGGGGCAGGTCATCCTCCCGAAGGAGACAAGTCTGTACTTATAACACCGGAAGTTGTACCATTGCACATCTTCGCTGGACTTTCAGGGTAGCTTTCCCTTTACTCTGTTGATCAGCACCTAGATTGATGAATTTGATTAAATTGTAAAATTCGATACCATTTGACTAAATTGTAGAATTTGATGAAATTCACTTATTCATTTCATAAATATATTTTTAGGGCTTTCTATATGCCTGGTATCATAGTAGGACCTAGGAATAAGATGATGAACCAGACTGTGCATTCCATTAAGGAAAATTCTTTTTAGTGCTGGAAATAGGTTAATAAACAGAACAATATAGCGTGATAAGAACTCTCCTTATATTTAGATCTCTTTATTTCTTCCGCTAGCTCAATGCATTATACTTGGGGTACCGGGGTGGTATTCTATGAATATACTCTTAGAAGTCTGGGTGTTTTCTAAGATCATTTTTTAAAATTCACTTTGATGGTAATTCAAAATAAAGCATATTCTTGGTCATATGGATGACTAACTTGTAACTGAGTAACATTCCGCCATTTCTGTGCTCAAGTGTATATTTACAAGTATTCAGAAAAGTCAATTGTAATAAGCAGAATCTCACTCACACTAAAAGATCGATTTTCTATACAATGACATAACTGGTTACATAAAATTAAAGGTATTAATCAAAATTTGTTGGTTTTGTTTTTATTTAGTATGTAAATTTGTTTTGATTGTGCAAAGACATAAGCGGGAATAGTTAATACCAAATTTTATGCTCTTATTATTTACATTTAGTAGCATTCTGATGAAACCATTTAAGTAGAAATGAATGGGTCTGCACTTGAAATTGTAGGGTAATTTTCCCTTGAAATGAGTTCACACATTACTTGTGTTTGAAAAACATAGTTCTGGTTCCCTGTCAGTGATCTTTCAGGGATGCCATTCCATAAAACCCCTTTTCCTTATTCCCTTTGTGTGGGTGATAACTATCATCTGACAGCTTACAATCATCCCTGTTTCCACCCTCAGCTCCTGAAGGGACAGGAGGCTCAGCTAAATGGGCTTTATAATAGACTGTAATTTAGAAATACCCAAGGGCTGAGCATCTTTTAACCCGAATACAAATTATCTAAGTGGCACACGAAAACACTCAAGGTTAAGCACAGTAATTCTCTGAGTTATTTGCAGGTCAGATTTTTAGTTTGTAAAATGGACTATTCCAGGATACTAGTATAGAATACTAGGAGGCATGGAGGATAGAATAAGATGGAGAATATGGCAAAATGTTTTAATTGCCAGTGAAAATTAGTAAATAAAAACAAATACTGTCTATTGGGTCAAATACATTTTGCATTCAGTTTAAGCAAAAACTTAAAAGAAATTCCAAGCTATTTCTAGCCAAGATGGAGGCATAGGTAGACACACTGTGCCTCCTCGCACAACCAAAACAAGGACAACAAAAATTTGGAAACAAAAAAACCCTACCAGTACTGACAGAAAATTGAACTGTATGGAAGTCTGACAACCAAGGAGTTAAAATAGACACATTCATCCAGACTGGTAGGAGGGGTGGGGTCCAGCAGCCAGACAGAGAGGGGTCATGGCCAAAAAAGCAGTGGCCGGCAGACCCCAGGTGCGGGGTGGCAGCAGGCAGACCCAGTGAGGCAGCTGGCTGACTGGGTGGTCCCACATTCATGTGCAGATAAATGAGGTGAAACTGGGGAGCGAGACAGACCACACAACCCAGAGTCTCAGCATGGGGAAATAAAGCCTCAAAACACCAATTGAAAACACCTTTGGTGGTTGCAGTGCTGGGAGAGACTCCCAGACTCACAGGAGAGTTCGTTGGAGAGACCCACAGGGTCCTAGAACATACACAAGCCCACCCACATGGGGGAATCAGCACTAGAAGGGCCAAGTTTGCTTGGGGGAAGTGGCAAAAGGGACTGAAATCTGGTAGAGTGGAGCAAGCACCATTGTTCCTTCTCTGATCCCTGCCCCACATACAGCCTCACGACCCAGCAACTGGGTTGACCCGCCTGGGTGAACACCTAAGGCTCTGCCCCTCCTACATAATAGGCACATCAAGACAAAAAAACAAAAAACCAAAAAAAAAAAAAGAAAGAAAGAAAAGAAAAAAAAGGCCCAAATGAAAGAACAGATCAAAGCTCCAGAGCAAATACAACTAAGCAACCAAGAGATAGCCAACCTATCAGATGCACAGTTCTAAGCACTGGTGCTCAGGATGCTCACAGAATTGGTTGAATTTGGTCGCAAATTAGATAAAAAAAAGAAGGCTACAATAAGTGAAATGAAGGAAAATGCTCAGGGAAACAATAGTGATGGGAAGAAAACTGGGACTCAAATCAATGGAGTGGACCAGAAGGAAGAAAGAAACAACCAAACAGAAAACAAGGAAGAAACAAGAATTCAAAAAAAAAATGAGGAGTGGCTTAGGAACATCCAGGATATCTTTAAATGTTCCAACATCCGAATTATAGGGGTACCAGAAGGGGAAGAGGGAGAGCAACAAGTGGAAAACTTATTTGAACAAATAATAAAGGAGAACTTCCCCAATCTGTCAAAGGAAATAGACTTCCAGGAAGTCCAGGAATCTCAGAGAGTCCCAAAGAAGTTGGACCCAAGGAGGAACACACCAAGGCACATCATCATTACATTAGCCAAGATTAAAATGAAGGAGAGAATTCTAGAAGCAGCAAGGGTTAAGGGAACAGTCACCTACAAAGGAGTTCCCATCAGACTGTCAGCTGATTTCTCAAAAGAGACCTTCCAGGCAAGAAGGGGCTGGAAAGAAGTATTCCAAGTCATGAAAGGCAAGGACCTACATCCAAGATTGCTCTATCCAGTGAAGCTGTCATTTAGAATGGAAGGGCAGATAAAGTGCTTCTCAGATAAGGTCAACTTAAAGGAATTAATCACCACCAAGCCCTTATTATATGAAATGTTAAAGGGACTTATCTAAGAAAAAGAAGATAAAAAATTTGAACAGTTAAAAGACAGCAAACTCACAGATATTAACAACCATATCTAAAACAAAAGCAAACTAAGCAAACAATAGAACAGGAACAGAAACACAGAAATGGAGATCACATGGAGGGTCAACAACAGGGGAGTGGGAGGAGGAGAGAGGGGGAAAAGGTACAGAGAATAAGTAGCATAGATGATAGGTAGAAAATAGACAGGGGGAGGGCAAGAATAGTATGGGAAGTGCAGAAGCTAAAGAACTTGTAAGTATGACACATGGATATAAACTAAAGGGAAGAATGTGGGTGGGAGAGGGTGTGCAGGGTGGAAGGTAGTGAAGGGGGAGAAATGGGACAACTGTAATAGCATAATCAATAAAATATATTAAAAAAAAAAAAGAAATTCCAAGCTGGATGCTGGGGACTGCTTTGGGATAAGCTAGAAAAGCTTTCAGGGTCTAGCAATCTCTCTATTCTGTCTTAAAAGTGCTACTTTAGTGGAAACCTTTGGTAAACCTTATATACAGGGGGAGGGGCAAATATAAGTTTACACTTGTGAGTGACATTCTTTTGAGTTAACAAAGCTTTTGTGATAATCATAACCTGCATATATTTTTCCATACGAACAACTGTTAACCTACTTTTGCCCACCCCTGTACAGGAAATGCCCCACAGAGTTAGAAACCTGAAGCTGTCCTCTCCCTACTAGATTCTGAGCATTTTTCAGAGAGATTGAGAAGATTTTCTTGGAATAGCTTTATGTACTCTTGGGTATGTTCTGGGACTCCCTACCACCGCATCACAACAGTGATTGTACTTTTCTTCATTCAATCTACAGTGAAGTGCTTATTGCACATAGAAGTTGAAGACATTTGCACTAGTTACTAGGCCCCCTCTGAGATCTTCCATCTACAGGTTGGAAAACACCAAACTAGTTGATGTTCCCTTCCTCTGACCATCTCACTCTCATCATCTCTTGGTTTCTGCCAACCAGGGTATCAGGTCTATTCATTCATCCAACAAAGGTGCTGGGTCCCTGAAATAGGAGGAGCCATCTACATGTACTTAGAAGTTTTAAATATGTATTCCCATAGCTCTCTATACTATTAAATATGACATCTTCTTGCATTCTGTTTAAATGCATTATCTATTTCATGTGGGCTCATTAGCTTTAATGTCTCTGTTTTAGTCAGGCTGAATCAACAAAGCACTACAGTTGTTTAGGGGTCAGAGCTCCAGTTTACCTCTCCAATTTGGTGGCTGATAAATCAGCAGGCTGAATGAACCGATCTGGATTCAGACACATGAGTTCATTCACCCTCTCCATCTTCTCAGCCCTCTTGTGAAACCATCTACCAACACTTGGTGTCTGTCTATTGCTGGCCTTTGGCTTTAAATAATGATTCTCAATCAGGTAGTAGCATGGCCAGTGTGAATTCAGAATCTTCGCTGGTGTGTGTTGAGTGTATATTTAGAAAAGTATACTCTAAGATTATTATGCCCTGAGTTATTTAAAATTTTAATATCTAATATAGTATTTTAAAGTATAAATAAAGGAGTGCATATAATATTTATGTTTTTAAAAGAAAGCATGGGTTTTAAGAGTTTGAAAAACGTGGCCTTTGAATTTCCGGAGAGGGCATCTTATCACCCAGCATGGGCACAGAGTGGTAACACTGTACTTTTTTCTGTTCCTGCAAGTTCAGGATAATTGCTGCTAATCAGAAGTTCAGATTTCCAGCAATCTCTACATCTTGAGGACAAGGAAATAATAGTAAAGTAAATAAACAGAAGCCTTTAGAGTCTTTGACTATATATGCAATATGCTGGTCTGGAGAACTATGCCATGTGGCTAATTTTTGGCCCATGTAATGTAAAATGTGATAGAAAGGTTGGTAGCATTTCCAGAATGCTTCTGGAAAAAGAAGAGTCGTACCCTTTTGTTACTCTTTCCTTTTTTCTTCTTGCTGCATGAAGTGGTGCGGTAATAGAGCGCCAGCAGCCTTCTTAGACTGTGACAAGTCATGTAGGGCAAAGAAAGGACAGAAGGACTCGGAGAGCATTGTGGAGTCCTCTTTCTTGGATTGCTGACCTCTGCACTTCCTTTACACAACCGAACACACCTTTTGTGTTTAAGCTACTACAGCTAAGAGTTTCTGTTACTCATAGCTGAACTTAACTTTAACTGCCACGCCTTGTTAATTTAATTTCTCAATAGCTTAAAAGGACCAAATTAGAAGCAGGAAGGGCTGCTTCTGGTAGCAAGTGAAGAAACAAAAAACTTATTAGTGTCCAGGAAATTAATCAGTGGAGATGTAGCTGAGGTCAAGTCAGCAAAAAGGCAGGGAAAAGTGTAGAATATTTCATAATGTTTTATATTGAAGATGGTTGATGTTTAAAAAATTCTCACAAATAGGGTAAACTTCAGTTGCTGTTATTAACACTAGACACAATTTCTCTCATCACCCCTTTTGTTAACAACATATATGGAGCCATAGCCATTGTGTGATGAGGACAAAAAACCAAACACAAAATACCTCTGCGTTCAGAGTGTTCACAGTAGATCCCAGGAAGGCAAGAACGTGTCTGGGTGATTATTCAGGAGTGTATATGTACATTTATTTTGTGTAAGTGTGTAGTTGGGTTTGCTTATTAGTTCAGCGAATACTTCTAGGTTAAGTAGGGAGACAGTGGATGAGTGTAAAAACCCAATAACCCAACCTCCTGGTTTAGTTCTCTAACAAATGACACTGCCTTGCTTGTCCTAAACCCTCTTTAAATAACTACAATTTATTTCCCTCTTGACTACATTCTGACAAAGGGGCTCTTGTTCCCTACTATTCTGTCATTCCCAGAAATACCAACACAAGAAACTTCATCAGCAAGTAGGGTCACAGTGTCAAAAAAAGCTTATTGTCTGGGTTGGTGATTTTATTCCAGGAAGAGATCCCTTAAAATAATTATAGAACACCAAAAAGCAGAGCTGGACTTACTTATTTCCAAACCTTTCACAGCTCTGTTTTGGAAACCCAACACACTGAATAATTAATTTTCAAAATCTATGGGACACCTTAGTCACTACCAATTTTTGTGGGTAGAGATAATGACTTGAAGGGAACATGAGCAGAGAGTTGATTTTAAGTAAGGAAATGGGGTCAGGGAGAGGTTAAGTGGCTGGCCTAGGGTCAGATAGCAAGCTGGTGACTCAACTTTGCAGCTCCTGGATCTGAGGGCTGCAAAGAAAACCAGAGCCCATTTCCTCTTGATAAGTTAACGGCCCCATATCTGTGGTCTGTCCTAAGCTTTTAAGAACCACATTCCTTTTGTGACTGCAGACCTGAGCTCCTGTGACTTTCATCAGAGTCTGGAAAACACTTTCAAGGTCAGACTGTGGTATACAGAGGGCAGAATAGCACTTTATTTACCATGGAAAATCATTATGCAATTCATAGACATTGCCATCTTTTTGATGTCTTATGATCTACGTCCAGTTCATGGTAACCAGACTGTAGAATGGATGGCGATGTGTCAGAAATGATGACAACCTGTGTATGTTTACGGAGAACTTACTGTGTGTCAGGCACTCTGTGAAGTGTTGTACATGGACTATCTCATTTAGTCTGCTTTAAAATGGAATGGGTGTCTATGAGTGTTTTCGTCCCTCAAGAAGTCTGCTCATAAAAATGGACTTGTATGTGGGTGCACTGGACTTGTATGTGGGAAACAGAGGTATCTGTTTCTTTCCAATGGGAAGCAACAATTATAAATGAATAAGAATGGTACAACTTAAGTCTTAGATTTCCTTTAGGTGGCAAAATGTCACCTTGGGAACCGATAGATGTTATGAAGGGAATTAAAAATTTTAGTAAGAAAGTTTGGAGCATTGGTAGAGTTCAGTTAGTCAACCCAACTCTCATCAAGTCAATTACAAACATAAGAGGGAGGAGACCAAAAGGGAAAGGATCTAAGGGGCGTATTATAATATTTCAAGATATAAACATTTTGAACTTTTAAAAATAACACACATTATGAATTTGCAGGGATATAAAATGTTGAGGCAGAAACCCAGGGCCACTTTATGAAGACATGATGGCTAAAGCATCCCACTAATCCTGGCAATGGACTGAAATTGTGAGCTATTTTCTTTGAGATGGGAGTAAATTTCCTAAAAGCTAAAATTATAATTTAAGAAAGAATTTAAAAGTTTTTTTAGGTTGGAAAAGCAATGTTCATTGTGAAAAAAATAAAATGGAAAATACAGATCAGTGAAAAGGAGGAAATGAGAGCTGTTTATGCTCCTATCACCTAGAATAGCCACGGTTAATACCTTGGGCTTTGTCCTTGCAGGTCCCTGTGTCCACGTGTGCACACAAACAGGTACATATTTGGATCATTTTACACACTATTTTATAATATACTTTCCCCACTTAATTGGAACCCAGGACTTGATAATAACATCCATAAATATTTTTATATGACATAATTTTCCATGGCTGTAGCTGGACATTTAAATTGTTTTTGACATTTGCTACTATAAGAATCCCGGGTTAAATTTCCTTTCAGGTTAACTTTGAACTTATCCTTAATTATTTTCTCAGGTTAAGTTCCTATTTTTGTTATTTCCAGATTAAAGGAAATGCATATTTTAAGACTTTTGAAAGTCTACAGTGCCCTCCAGACAGGTTTACCTACTGATTTACACTAATTTATTCCAATTTATAGCAATTTATATGATTTATACTGATTTATTGGGATATATGGGCCAAGGTTAGTTTGGAAGTTTCCGAGGAAGTATTTTTGGTGACAACTGTAACTGTGTTGCAAACTGTGAATATTAGAAAAAATGTTTTCTGTGTGGTTAGCTTAGAGT
The DNA here is from genome assembly GCA_004027475.1 of Anoura caudifer. Classification (NCBI taxonomy): domain Eukaryota; kingdom Metazoa; phylum Chordata; class Mammalia; order Chiroptera; family Phyllostomidae; genus Anoura; species Anoura caudifer. The sequence goes on along the minus strand of PVKU01002519.1, from coordinate 74,325 downwards.
AAAGCATCATAGATGTCAATAAACGGCATCTTTGAGATGTGAATTAATCTCCTATTTTAGCTAAAACTATAATTTTTTTTTCTTCAAGATGAGAGTAAATTTCCTATTTATAGCTAAAACTATAATTTTTCTTTTGTTCATATAATTATTATATTGTCTATATAATTATTACCATTGAAATCTAAGACTTTTTAGAGGTCTAATTAAATGTCATGGAAATTCATTGACTGCTGGCCTTGAACATGTGGCAAGCTTAGATATCATTAAAATATGATATTTGAAGAACTTCTGAAAAGATTGGCATATATGGAAAGCAGGTGCTTTATGTTGATAACAGTTAAGTTTTGCATTTGAAATGTTGAATCATGAAGGTAAGACTAAAATCTTTGAGAATAGGTGAATGTTCCTTATAAGGAATAAAATACCCCTTACATGGTTTTAGTAGTTAATTTTTAGTGGGATATTCTTTCTGAATGGTGCTTGACACTCTTTCTTCAAGGTACTAATGTATGATATATTAGGTTGTATTTTGATTGTGGAATTTGTGGTTTTGCTCCTTTCTTTTGATGAGAGCAGTAATTCTTAGACAAGGGTCTACATCGCTAATATTTATATATCTTTGTTTAAAATGCTTTTTCAAGTTTGTTGACATTTTCCCTGTCACTTCAATGGACCAGAAAAATACACATAGGTAACATCGTGTAGAGGTTCTTCATTATATGTAGGCTTCCTGCAGATGAATGACTCACTCACTCAGTCCTTCTTCCATCCATTCATTAATCTACCCATCCACCCAGTCATTCATCTAATACGTCTTTACTGAGTACCTACTTTATATCAAATCCAGTGCTAGGACCTGTGTCTTACAGAATAAAAGACATTGAATTCAGCACATTGGCAACCGTGGAGGGTTAGCAAATTACTGGAGTAAATTTGTGTTGGTAAATAAAAAATTAAAGAAATTGGGATGAAAAGTCACACTTGTCTGTATTAATGAAAGTTTAGATAGGCAACCTTTGTACTTACTACCTCAGCAGGCTATCCCTATTCATTCTTATGATTTGAGATATAGGTGGACCTTCATACCATATTAATTAATTAGTTTATTCAATCAACATATTTATCAAATATCTACTATGAACCAGGCCCTTTCCTATCACTAGAGATAGAGTGGTGGATGAGACACACCAGGTCTTCTCTTATGGAGTGTAATGTTTGAATTATACCTTTCCTTCCCAACTACCTAGCAACACCCCTCCCCCAGGCCAGCACTCTGTTACAGGCCAGCCTGTATTTAGGCTAGTGGTATTTCCACTGCTGCGGCTTACCATACTTACCTATCAGTCAGTCAGTCTCCCCTCAGGCTGTGGCTCTCCTTGAGGGTAGAGACTCTTCCATGCTTCCTGCTGTATTTCCGGCCCCTGACACAGTCCCAACTAATACTCCGTATATCCTTATTGGATGAATAGATGTTCATTTATTATCCCCTCAGTCTACTTTAGGGCTATGCTTACCTTGTCTGAGTAAAATAATTGTATTTATCTCATGGACACAAGAAATCTATGTTTGACTGCAATTTAACTTTTTCAGGTTAAAGTCCTACCATATCCCTCCACATGCCCTTTGCCAAACCACTCATAATTCTCCAAGGGAATCTGTTCCTTTATTCATATTTTCCCTTTGCCTAGAGTAAGTAAATCACTATTTGCTTCTCTTCTTCAAGACTTAGCTCAAATTAGCTTGCTCCATGAAGCTTCCCCTAGTTGCCCTAATTAGAAACTCTCATCCTCTTGTGTTGCTATGGTACATTGCTTAAACCATTTTAGAGTACTTTTCTCTTTCTTTTCCATACCAACATCAAGTCACAGTTCTTTGTTTAGTCTGTGTCTTCCCTCCTTAAATATAAGTTTTTCTGAGGAGAGGACAGGTCTCATTCACTTTGGTATTCCCCACAACATCAGGAACAATCTTTTGCATATAGTAGGAGGCCAATAAATGCTCATAGAATGGATGAATGAATATATGAATATATGAATATATTCCCCACCGTGAACGGACTTTATGTGTGACTTAGTGGGAGAAGCTTACTACAAAGGAAAATGTGTACTTGGGACTAATGATATTAGATGGAGGGAAGGGCAGCCCATGCACAGGGACACAGGAATGATATGTGTGGACCAGAGAAGGCAAGGCATTTAGGTGGAGAGTGATAAAGGCATAAGGCTCACTAACAGGTAGGTTTGGAATCCCGAGGGAGTGTGGCTCCAAATAACATGGCCTTGGGCCCAATGGAGGCGAGCCACTTTCTTGATTCTTGAATTGGATTTCAGATATCCAAATATCTGTGGCACCAACCAGGTTCTCTTCCATCTGTTCTGATGATCGTGATCAATACATTCAATAGGATGAATGTCATAATTATAAAAGATTTTGATGATAACTTTTATCCATCCATAGCAGGTGTTATATTCAACTGGTAGGAATTGGTGAATAATACTTCTAAATACTTTACATTTAAAGTTTATAGACTGCTTTCTGTTATACTATGTTTTTACCGTTGCCACATGTCTGAAAGATTCTGAAGGAGAAACTGAGTCCAAGGTAGCACAAAGTGTACAATAATAGAGTCAGGACCTCTGGGCTTCTGAAACCACATCCAGTGCCTTTTTGCCTTATGTTTGCAATTATGAAGGTAGTTGGAAAAGACAAGGAATCAATGATGAGACAAGAGTGGGAGAAAATGGAAAGGCAAAATTGTGATTTATTCATTTACTCAGTAACTGTATATGTGGCACTCCTTCTCTGGTCTCTGCCTTCCCCATGACAAACTGTGTCTCAGTTCTCAAGTATATTCCAGGTAGGCAATTGAAAGACAGTGAGATAAAGGCCTGGGCTGCACTGAATGGGGTACCTAGTCTAGTTATGGAAAGTTAAGAAGGCTTTTTCGAAAAGGTAACATCCAGGAAAAGTAGAAACAAGATGAAATGGGGCTGGATGTTGAGGATGGAGAAAAGTTTCAAGCTAAATCATGAAATTGGGTGACTGATCTAGGGCAAAAAGGCAGCAAGAAATAAAAAGCAAGCAAGCAAGCAAGCAAGCAAACATACAAATGCCACCCTGTAGTGGAAATATACTCTTAAGCTTTCTCAGAATGAGGGCAAGAAGAGCAAAGTGAGCTTTGCACGTGTCTCTTGAGTTGTTTCTCTCTCTCTTTCCAATGAGGAGAGGGATAAACATCTTGGCCTCTTTGGCCCAAGGTCTACAGTGGTTTCAGATTGAAATGTCCGTGGGAGGATGATTAATTTTGTGCCTGACCTCATTTCACGACTGAATTTTCTGTTCCAGCCCTGGAGATGCCTACAGGGATTTAACCTGAGCTGTGGTTCACCCTTGCTGCATTCTCTGCCCAGCTTGGAGACAAGGCTCTACTAATACTCAGCACAGGCTGAGGATGTAGTTGCTTCTTTTGGAAGAGATTGGCATCTATAACCTAGAAAACAGACAAAATATACACTAGGAGGAAAGGAGTAGATGTGATGCTGGGCTTTAGATGGGAAAGGGAAAAGTAGCTTGGAAGATATTGCATGAATACAATTTTTTAATGAGTAAAAGAGTACATGCTCTTGTATTGTTTGCAATTATTGATGTTTACAGAACCTAAGTACATCCTCAGTTAGATTACTGTACTCTTTTGCTTCCCATTAAAAATTAATTCTCTCAGTGAACTTTGTTTCTCATCAAACAAGTAATACAGCTGAAAGCTAAAGTGGCAAAGCTGAAATTTTGCTTGGATTGTATTTTAAAAGCATTTTCTTAAAGTGTAAAAACAAATTACCTGTTTTGAATAAAAAATCAGTACATATTTCACTGTAGCTTTGAAAATCATCATCTCAGTATATCAGTTGAACATTGACTTTTAAAAAATGTATGAGTTGATTTAACCTATTCATAGACTGCCAGAAGGCAAGGGGAAAAAAAAGGTTTCTTCCGGAGTATAGCTTAGAGTGTCTACTTTGCCAGAAAAATAAAGCCAAACATATTAATATCCACTGACTTTTCAAAGTCCAGACAACAGGAAGAATGCATTTGAAGGGGAGGAATTCGTTCCTTTAGTCAGTCTGGCAAGTAGGAGCCGAAAAGGCGGTGACCTCTTGACAGATCCTTCCCTGCACACCCGGATAACACACACCGGCAGGCTTGGAGGGCCTTCATTTCCCTTCTTCTGGGGAATCCTTTCTGTGGAGCTCAGTGGCAACTGGTCTTTTCCATGAAGAAAGGTGCATGTCCTCACTGGGTTTATGTATTGGAACAATGTACTCCAGGCAGCATTACAAGGGCTGTGTTACAAGCCCAAACGTGAACAATTCAACTTAACCACTTACATGATTTCTACATAAGTTATGAGATTCATTTTCTTGCCCAGTTTATGGAAATTGAGCTTATTGTGTTATCACAACCCAGAAGAATGAAGATGTTCTTTAAATTCCACTCTGCAAGTACAATTTAATGCTACATTGTATATGTAGACAAAAGCACAGAAATGGCAGGATGTTGACTGTACCACTTCAGACTAGAGCATGGCTAGTCTCTTACATTTCATATTATTGAATCAGGGCAGATAACTCTCTGGTCTGGACTGGGAGAATCACATGTCATGTACATGAAGGGAAACACAGACTTGTCCACTCCCACAACATATATTTGTTTCCTTATAAAACAAAAGACTTTCAATTTTTCTTCTCCAAAATGTGGAGATTTAGAAGTGACTGCTGTACAGGGGAATTTCCCCTATAGAACTATTACCTGTGCACCCCAATGTGCCAAGCAGCACCAAAAATTCATGAGGAGTGGCAAGGGGCTGGACTCCTCTCCTACTGAAAGATGAAATAAGTCAACTTTCTGACAACTTAGATGGTAATCTTCATCTTCCTCCCTCTCTCCTTCCCTTTCTCTCACCCTTCCTTCCCTTCTCACCTCTCTTCTTTTTTCTTTCTTTTTTCTCCCTCTCTCAACTTCCTTCCTTCCTTCCATCTATCTGTCCATCCTTCCTTTTTCCTTTCTTTTAGGCACTTCTCCACATCCCACTGAAGCGGACAAGACAACCATGGTCAGACAGATCAGGGGTGTACGTTATAGCAGTCTTTCAATGTATTTTCCTTCTGAGGTTTGTAACTTGAATTCAAAGTAAATTCTTTAAGGTTAAACTTTGGCCCTTTCAAGGTGTTGATTTCACAGCTTGGTGATGATTTGTGTTAAATCTTGATATAATATTAAATTTCATACAGAACTGTAACTTTTCAGATTGAAGGAGAAAATGTACATATGATTTTTAATGTTATCACTTCAAAGGAGATTTGTGTTAGAAAATGAAAAATGTATGGGGCACTGACCAATTAGGTGAAGTAGGGCTTTGAGGTTTTGGAGGAAGAATAGAACTCTTTATAAGAACTGGAAACAAGGATACTGGGTATTATCCAAGAAGTTTTTATAATGGAAGTTTGTTCCTCAAATGGTTATCTTGGTGTGTTTTCATTTATGTTATCTAATGGGTAGGAAATCTCTAAGTAACAACAAAGAGTTGTAAACCCTGTAAGGAGATTATAAATAGGTCTTGACAAGGTGGCTTGAAAGGAGATGCTATGACATCCAGAGGACATGAATTTACATCTTGTTTTTAGAATGTGTAATTTGCATCAAAATCATCAAAGTTATCACCAGATAATATTTCTTAAGCTCCTTTAAGAATCTGGTATCTTAAGATCTTTACAAAATCAAACACGTAATCACACATAGTTAATGTAAGTCCCTGTACTTTTTTATGTTGTTAACAATCTTTTCCCAAAATGTCTTAACTCTAAATGCCAGCCTCACAAGAAAAAATTTTGCAAATACCATTTTCCATGCTGATAGAGATGGAAGATATGTACACACACACACACACACACACACACACCAGATTTTTGCAGATCCCTAGTACTGAAACACAGATCTGACTGCTGATAGCTCAGGACTACATTACAAAAAAGCCAGAAAAAATAAGTGCAAAAATAACCAGTCTGTTATAGATTAGCATACTCTGAAGAGAAAGATATTCACAAAGAACTTTGCAAAGGTAAACAATACTTGAGAGAGAACAAATACAATCATTTGTTGCATTGTATTTCTAGAAGCAGTTATTCTAGAAATCCAAGGATGGTTTACCAAGGATTGGTAAATTTCAGCCTATAGGAGAGTACTTCTCAGGATACCCTCTAGAGGGAAGATAATGGGACTGTGTTAATAATCCCCCCAACTAAGTTTTGAAAGAATCCCACAAAACTTGGAGGTATGAGGGTTGACAGATGACACTGGAGTACATAAGGCAGTGAAAACCTTGCCAGAAAGTGGACATCTTGTGCATTAAGGCTTCATGAAGATGTTGCTTGGCCTCAGACAATGCATAATATTTACAACTGCTCCAAAACTGAGGGTCCACTGTATATCTTTAGATACAGAGAGCAGAACAAGCCAGCTAAGGGTGTATTATTTTCCTTGTTTTATAGCTGAGGAAACAAGGATAAGAAGATTCACTTTTTGACCGCGCTACAAGTTGGTAAGAGGACCGAAGCCGTAGGGCAATGATTATACAGACACATGAAATGAGGAAGCTCTGCACAGCCCGGCTTCCAGAGCAGGATGAATTTTCTCCTCTGTGTTTCTGTATATTCTCTCCTAATCTCTGCTGAGGGAGGCCAGGGAAGTACCCCAGCTCCATTTGTTAGCTATGGAAATGGACACAAGGAGGTTAGAATTTATATATAAGTAATGGTAGAGCTGTGGGTCAAATGGGATTGTGCTAATTCTGTATCCACTCTTCCCTCAAACAGACATCCTCCCCAAAATGCAAGTTGTGGGGTTTGGGACCTGAGAGTCAGGCTGAGGGCGAGTTACTCACCAGGTGCCCAGAAAACACTCAAAAGTTTTTAGATAAGTATGTCTTATTCATTTTGATCCTCAATACCCACGCAACTACAAATTACTATCTGGTAATATATTATTATTGAAAGAATGACAGACAAAAAAATGAGGACAAACATTTTGCTTAATATAGTTAAGGTAATCAGGTGTGAAAACTTAGAATTTTGAAGAATATATCTCAATGTTCCTAGTCACGTGCAAGTATGTATTAGTATACACACTAATAGAAACCATAGCTCTCCAGCCTCTTTCCAAACTCCCTTCCCTCAGAGGACATATTAGTTACTTTTTGTTTTGGATCTGTCCAACCTGCATCTTTTTGGCTCCGAGTCCCTCCGAAGGCTCCAAAAGTACTAGTGAAAAGGCAGAAGTGTTAAGATATCTTCATGATGTCATTAATAAGGCAACACTGACCTCAGAACTTAATTCATCTTGGACAGCATGCATATTAGACAGTGTCTTGCTGGGGAGAGAGAAATGTCATTTTCTGCTGGTTAGGAGAGAAGGGAGTGGGGGCAGGGCATGTGAGAAGGTCAGTCTGGCATCCTGACAGCTGGATCCTTGGGGGAAGTCTCAGATGACTCTTGCCCCTGCCAAGCAGGCCTTCCCCAGTTGTTTCAGAGTTTTCAAAATGCTAATAAAAATACTTTCACATTTTCATTTGTATTGGCTGAGCTTGTATTAAAGTACTGCCAGCTGCTATAATAGATAAAATTTGAAATCTCCATGGCTTAACACAATAGTAGTTTTTCATAATGTGCAAGAGGTGATGGAGGAAAGGGTCATGGTGTGGGGGGGATGTTGTGCTTTGGTCCACACGGTATTCAGGGACCCATGCTAGTGGAAGACCTACCATTTCAATGTGTGGTATCCAAGGTTGCCCCAGGTGTCGGCTTTTAATCTACCCCACACAGGAAGAAAGAATGGGTGGAGAAGCCACACCTATTGCTTTACCACTTGGGTCTGGAAATGACACAAGTCACTGACATTTATATTCTGTGAATGAGAACTAGTCATATGAATGCACAAGCATTGCAAGGTGCTTGGAAATGGTGTCCTGACTGGAAGCATCTCTGAAGAATGAGGTTTGGAAGGGGAGCACAGGTCCTTGGTGGAGAGTTAGCCTGCTCTGCTACAACTTTCTTTTGTGTAAGCAATGAAAACAAACTCTGGTGAATTTCAGTAGTAAAATGAATCTATTAGCAGGATATTAGGTGGCTCAAAGAACCAATAGGAACATCTGTGGGGTGAAGCTGCAAAAACTACCTAGGAATTTTGTCAAGATGAGGCTATTGAAATAAAGAAACAAATGTGTTCTTCCCTTCCCTTCTCTTCTCTTCCCCTCCCTTCCCTTCCTCTTTCTTTTTCCCTTTTTCTCTCTCTCTTTCTTTCTATTGAATTTATTGAGATGACATTGGTTAATAAAATTATATAGCTTTCAGGTAGGTGTACAATTCTATAATACATCATCTGTATATTGTATTGTGTGTTCACCAATACAAGTCTCTTCCATCACCATTTATCCTTCTTTACTTTCTCCCTCCCCGTCCCCTGTTTCCCTCTGGTAATCACCATACCTTTGTCTGTGTCTATGAGGTTTATTTCCTTTGCTTAATCCCTTCATCTTTTTCACCCAAAGGTGAAGTTGAAGGGGAGTGGGTTTTCCCCAAACCCACTCCTCTCTGGACAGCTGTCAGTCTGTTTTCCATATGTATGATTATGTTTCTATTTTGCTTGTTAGTTTATTTTGTTCATTAGGTTCCACATATAAGCAAAATCATATGGTGCTTGTCTTTCTCTGACTGGGTATTTCATTTAACATAGTACTCTCCAGGTCTACCCATGCTATCCCAAAAGGTAAGATTTTTTCCTCCTCCTAGTCCTTCTCCTCTTCTTCCTCCTTGTTTTTCTTTACAGCTGGGTAGTATCAATTGTGTAAATGTAACACAGCCTTTTTATCTACTTATCTACTGATGGGCATTTGGGCTGCTTCCAAATCTTGGCCATTATAAATAATGCTGCAATGAATTTAACTAAGAATGTAAAAGAACTGTACTCAAAAAATTATAAGACACTGAAGAGACAAATTGAAGATGTAAATAAGTAAAAGCAGGTACTGTGTTCATGTATAGGAAGAATTAACTTGATTATAATGTTGATACTATTCAAAGCAATCTATAGATTCAACACAATTCCTATCAAGGTACCAATGGCATACAAATACTCCAAAAATTATATAAAACCACAAAAGACCTTGAATAGTCACAGAAATCTGAGAAAGAACAAAGTTGGAGGAATCATGCTACTTGATATCAAACTGTACTATAAGGTCATATTAATCAAAATAGCATGGTACTGGCATAAAAACAGACATATAGATCAATGGAACAGAATAGAGAACCTAAAATAAACCCACACCTTTATAGTCAATTAATATTTGACAAAGGAGGCAAAAAACAATGGGGTAAAAATAGTGTATTTAATAAGTGGTGTTGGGAAAATTGGACAGATATGTGCAAAAATACAAAACTATACCATCTTCTTACATCATATACAAGAATATACTCAAAATGGATTAAAGACTTAAATGTTAGGCTTGAAACAATAAAAATCCTAGAAGAAAACATAGGCAGTAAAATCTCAAACATTTCTCATAACAATATTTTCTTTGATATATCTCCTCAGGCAAGGGAAACAAAAGAAAAAATAAACAAATGAAACTACATTAAACTTAAAAATTTTTGCACAGCAAAGGAAACCATCAACAAAATGAAAAGGAACCCACAGATTGGGAGAATATATTTGCCAATGTTGTATCTGATAAGGGGTTAATATCCAAAATTTATAAAGAATTTATACAGCTCAACACCAAAAAAGCAAGTAACGCAATTAAAAAATGGGCAAAAGACCTTCATAGACACTTTTCCAAAGAAGACATACAGATGGCCAATAGACATAGGAAAAGATGCACAGCATCACTAATCACCAGAGAAATCCAAATTAAAACCACAATGAGATATAGCCTCAGAACTGTTGGAATGAAAAGCAGCAAGATTTGGCGAGGATGTGGAGGAAAGGGAACCCTCATGCACTATTGGTAAGGATGCAGACTGGTGCAGCCACTGTGGAAAGCAGTATGGAGTTACCTCAAAAAATTAAAATTGGAACTGCCTCATGACTCAGCAATTCTACTTCTGGGTATGTAGCAAAAGAAACTCAAAACACAAACTCAAAAGAATATATGAAACAAATAGTTTTTTTTTACCCTCTTGTCCGTCTGTTCAGTATTCAGGTTCCCAGAAGGAGTATGGGACTGGCTTGGCTTGGGTCACTTGCTGCTCCTTAGACTGTGCCCAGAGGTAAATCCTTAATGGCAAAGAATACTCACTAACCAAAGGAAATGAAATGAATGCCAGGGGGCCCAAGCAACATGGTTCATTCTCCATCTTTCACAGCAGGTGCTAATTTTGAGGTAAGAAATGATAAAAAGCCAGTTTCTACTGCATGAAGAGTACCACTTATCAAGAATAAAGGGGAGCAATTGGAAATTATAAGTTTCTGAGAGTATGACAGACATGTGCAGAGTCAGAGAATGTAGTAACTGCTTTTATAACCATCATCACACATTCCTTTTCTTATTGTTTCTCAGAGATAATATATATTGTTATCACTTATCAGGGATACTACTGCCCATGAAGCCTCTCTCTCTGTGGTTATCTGACTGCTGTCCTGATACTGTTGTTCATGTCTTGGTCTTTTGAGAGAGAAACATAACAGACTACATCGTTGACCTCTGTCAAATGGAGGAGTGGAGATCACATACATAATGCACTTTAAACAGCTTCAGAAGACATAGTGCGTTAGGACTCTGAGTTGTGAAAGTCAGAAATCAACTTAAAACACATTAATCAAAATAGTGATTGTGAAGTCCCAGAACTTCAGGTGTGGTTAGATCTAGGAATTCACATGATGTGTATTAACAATTGATGTCTTTTTTTCTGTCTCTTGGTTTTGCTTTTTCTGTGTTGGTTTTATTCTTAGGCAGGTTCCTATCAGGTACAATTTCAGAAAAAGAGACTCTCCTTGTTCTTACCTGGGTTATGGGCCACTACTTTTCCCAGGGCATGGGATGCCTTGTTAGGCCAGCCTGTGTCACATGCACATGTCTGTGGTGGGAACGTGGGAGTCATGTGTTTGACAAGCCTACCACACAGGAGTAGCACCATGACAGAATGGAAAAAATAACAAGGTTACAAAATGTTTGTTCCCCATAATCTTAGCGAAACAAACAGACAAAAATACCCCCAAACTAAATGGCTTAAAACAACATCTTTATTATTTCTCCTAATTTTGAGAGTCAGCTGGGACTTTCTTTCAGTTGGAATGGTTCTGCTGGTACCTATAGACAGCCAGGGACTCAGCTGGGCTGGGTGGCCTGGGATGGATGGTCTCACTCACATAATGGGCAGTTAGCAGGCCAGTTGTATGGATGGGATGTGGGGTGTGGGTGTGGGGTATGTTGGAGGGCTTCAGCTTGGCAGGCCATCTCTGCTGTCCATGGTCTCATCCTCCAGTAGGCTAGTCTAGGCTTCTTCACATTATGGTCTTGGGGTTCCAAACACCAGTAACGGATAGGGCAAACTCCAATGCAAAAGCACTTTTTCAGCTTCTGTTTGTGTCACATGGCCAAAGCAATCCCCATGCTCAAGTGTAGATTCAGAGTACAGAGAATAAACTTCACCTTGATGTGAGGAGCTACAAACTCACATTGCAAAGGGTGCACACCTATAGGGATAGGAAGAATCTTGGTCACTTTTATTATCTACCACAGTGGTAATTCTTTCTTTGTCTCCTCCTCACACTTGGCTTTGCCTTTTCTATAAGTTACCTCAAAGGTCTAGTGATCACTACAGCTTAACTATAATCTCTTTATCTCTTAGTTAAAAAATGTATATCTGTGGTGTGTTTGTGTGTGTGTGTGTGTGTGTGTGTGTGAGAGAGAGAGAGAGAGAGAGAGAGAGAGAAAGAGGTTGAGAAAGAATGATTGGCTCCTCCTAGTCTGTGGATTGCCTCTATTAATCAAGTATGGACAATTTGATCCTAGCAACACTTGTTGAGGGTGGGAAGGGTCATGGTGTAAAGCAGGGCTATGCCTTTCATTGGATGTAGATGGAATCTCTTAAATTAGAAAACTAGAAGAGGATGTTGGGCATGGCAGGCAAAGTGGCTGATGACTGTCATTGAACATTGATGGAACTCAGTCCAAAGTAATTTCTCTTAAATTCTAGCATTCCATTGTGGACTGTTATGGACAGTCCATATGTGTTGTGGACAGGTAACTGTTGATATGCAAATATACTTCAATAAGTGCTTTGCACAGGGTATTCACCAAATAAATCTCCAGTAGACTATTCACTTCTTTCTTAGTTAGGAATTATGTTTTACTTTTCCTTTACATATACAGATGCAGAGAGTAGGGGCTCAATAAATTCATGCTGGAAGGAACTGAATGGTGAAAGGGGCTAAAGAGAAGTCTTGAAGAAAGCATAAATGAAGCTGAGTAAATTCCAACACACAACTGGTAACAATTTGTGTTTGTCTACTTATTTGATTCTATGGAGAAGTCCAAATTCAATATAGTAAAAAACATTTATCAACATAATATCTTGTATTTAACTAAAATTGAGAATATCATGTTTCTTAGATTATTAGGTAAGTAAAAGTAGCAAGGAGAGATAAAGTAGGATAATATAGGAAGTTATATGAGGACTACAAGAGTCTTAGAAAGTAGAACAAATCATGAGGATTAAAATTCATTTTGACTTAATTGTCAAGATACAAAATTTTCATTTTTTAGGTTGAAGTTCTATTTTTTATTTGGCATCAGAAAAAAGTTACTCTTACTATTGATATCATACATAAAGGGGACCTTGAATAAATGTATAAATGTCCTTTATCTTTAAGTGGCACATGGATTGAGACAGAAGTCAGGCACAAGGGAAAAAATGTCTTTCTTGACAGAGGATCTGGATAAGAAATGATAATACTCTAGAATGAGAAAATAATACCTTAAGGAGAGTTTCCTTCCTTGTCATAATATAATTCCTTTAATACAACTCTTCTTCTTTTTCAAATTAGATAACACTGAATTTGCATATTTCATTTCTCAGTTGTCCATGGTAATGAAAAAAGGAAAGTGAGTGGGGAGGAGAACGTGGAAGAATATAGATAATTGTTATCAACAGATGCTTTCCAAGCCTTACTACTTCATTTTATTTATTAATTTTAATATTCATCCCCTCTGATCTTTTGCCAGAATTGTAACAAATAATTGTAAACATTGTTTTGATTTTTAGTTCTTTTATTCAGAGCAATCTGATTTTTAAAAGGTACAAAAAGACCCAGAAGCAGTTTGTCAGAGAGAAGGACAATAAAGGACATGAAATTTTTACTTATCTGAGGTGGCCTCTGTTGTATGTGAACCAGTTCACTGGGGAAAAGCCAGCCATGGTAATTGTAACTTACCATCTCAGCTTTGGGTAATTCCTAGAATGGACACCAAATTACCCAGAGAGGGACTTAATAGGAGTGTAAATGGCAAAGACAAGAAACATTCCTGAATAAAAGTGATAAGTACCAAAAGAAAAAATTTGATTGCTAAGACATAGATGCTGAGGTTGGAGAATGGACAAATAAATCAAGATTACAATGAAAGATCAGGAACAAGACAGGGATGCCTGCTTTCACCTCTCTTATTCAACATACTGAGTAATGGAAAGGAAGAAGTAAAACTGTCTGTATTTGCAGATGGCATGATACGGTCCGTAAAGAACCCCAAAGATCCCACCGAGGGACTACTAGAACTGATTAATGAATGCAGAGAAGTAGCAGGAAACAAAATTAATATCCAGAAATCAGTTGCATTTTTGTATGCCAATAACAAACTAACAGAAAGAGAAATTAAGAAAACAATCCCATTCACAATTGCTTCAAAAAGGGTAAAATACCTAGAAATAAACTTAACCATAGGTGTAAAAGACACACACTCAGAAAATTATAAGACGCTGAAGAAAGAAATTAAAGAAGATACACATAAGTGGAAGCACACACCATGTTCTTGGACAGGAAGAATGAACATCATTGAAATGGCCATACTATTCAAAGCAATCTATGGACTCAACACAATTCCTATCAAGATTCCAATGGTGTATTTCACAGAATCAAAACAAATATTTCAAAAATTTATATGGAAACCACAAAAGGCCCTGCATAACAATAATGATCCTGAAAAAGTATGCAAAGTGATGAAAAGCAAGGACCTACAACTAGATTACTCTATTCAGCAAAGCTATCATTCAGAATGCAAAGGCAGAGAAAATGCTTCCCAGACAAGGTAAAGCTTAAGGAGTTCATCATCACCAAGCCATCATTACATGAAATGTTAAAGGGACTTATTTAAGAAAAAGAAAATCAAAACTATGAACATTATAATGGCAACAAATCCACAACTATCAACAACTGAACCTAAAAACAAACAAACTAAGCAAACAACCAGAATAGGAACAGAATCATAGATACAGAGATCATTTGGAAGGTTGTTAGCTGGGAGTGGGAAGATGGAGAATGGAGGAAAAGGTACAGTAATTAAAAGGCATAGAGGGAACATACAAAATAGATAGGGGGATGTTAAGGATAGTATAGGAAATGGAGAAACTGAGGAACTTACAAGCACAACCCATGGATATAAACTAAGGCAGGGGAATGCTGGAGGGAATGGAGGTACCCAGTGGGGGAGCAAAGGGGGAAAATTCGGACAACTGTAATAGCATAATCAATAAAATATGTATTTTTTTAAAAAGTACAAAGTTGAAGGATTTGCACTACTTAACATCAAACTATACTACAAGGCCATACTAATCAAATAGCCTGGTACTGGCATAAAAAAAAAAAACCCACATAAATTAAGGGAACAGAAGAGAGAGCCCAGATATAAACCCACACCTTCACAGTCAATTAATATTTGACAGAGAAAGCAAGCATATAGAATGAGCTGAAGATAGTTTATTCAATAAATGATGTTGGGAAAATTGGACTGATATGTGCAGAAAAATGAAACTAGACCACCTTCTTACACCAGACACAAGAAAAAATTCAAAATGGATCAAAGACTTAAACGTTAGACCCCAAACCATAAAAATCATAGAAGAAAACACAGGCAGCAAAATCTCAGATATTGTTAGAAAAGTTTTATTGGATATACCTTCCCAGGCAAGGTAAATGGAAGAAAACAAATGGGACTACATCAAACTAAAAAGATTTTGCGCAGCAAGGGAAATCATCAACAAAATAAAAAGACAACCCACAGCATGGGAGAACATATTCACAGATACAACTGATAAGGGGTTAATATTCAAAATTTATAAAGAATTTATAAAAATCAACACCAAAAAAAACAAACAACCCAATTAAAAAATGAGGAAAGAAGTGAAATAAGCCAGGCAGTGAGGGACAGATACCATATGATCTCACCTTTAACTGGAACATAATCAACAAAAGAAAAAATCAAGCAAAATGTAACCAGAGACACTGAAAGCAAGAACAATCTGACAGTATCCAGAGGGGAGGTGAGAGGGGATAATGTGGGGAAGGGCTTTTAGGAACTACTGCAAAGGACACATGGACAAAACCAAGGGGGAGGGTGGAAGCAAGGGGGAGTGGGGGATTTGGCTGGGGTTGGGGGAGTGGTAGGGGGGAATGCAGACAACTGTAATTGAAGAACAATAAAAAATAAAGAAAGAAAAAAGCACTCAGCAAAGTAGGAATAGAGGGAGCATTCCTCAATATAATAAAGGCCATATACGAGAGACCTACAGCCAACATCATACTCAATGGGCAAAAACTAAAAGCTTTCCCACTAAGAACAGCAATAAGACAAGGATGTCTGTTTTGCCACTCAAAAAAAAAAAAAAAAAAGAGCAAAAGATCTGAATAGACACTTTTCCAAACAAGTCGTACAGAGGGCCAATAGACATATGAAAAGATACTCAACATCACTAATCATCAGAGAAAAGCACATTAAGCCACAATAAGATGCCATGTGAAGTGTGTCAGAATGGCTATCATCAATAAATCAACAAACAACAAGTGCTGGTGAGGATGTGGAGAAAGGGGAACACTATTGCACTGTTAGTGGGAATGCAGATTGGTGTAGTCATTGTGGAAAGCAGTATGGAGATACCTTATAAAATTAAAAATGGTCCTGCCTTTTGACCCAGTGATCCCAGTTCTGAGAATATATCTGAAGAAACCCAAAATACTAATTTGAAGAACGTAAGTACCCCTATGTTCATTGCTGGGTTATTTACAGTCGCCAAGGTATGGGAGCAGCCTAACTGTCCCCCAGTAGATGTGTGGATAAAACAACTATGGGACATTTACACAATGGAATTCTACTAGGCTGTAAAAAAGAAAAAAAATTACCAATTGCAACAGCATGGATGGACCTGGAGAACATTATGCTGAGTGTAATAAGCCAGTTAGAGAATGACAAATACCATATGACTTCACTTGTATGTGGAATCTAATGAATAAACTGAACTAACAAGAAAAACAGAGATATTCATAGATGGAGGGCAGATGACAGCTAGTGGCAGGGGACAGGTTGTGGGAGGAGAGACTGAACAAAAAGGAGAAAGGACTCATCGACATGGACAACAGTGTGGTGATTGCTGTGGGGGGCAGTTATAAACAGACTAAATGGTAATGGGAAAAAATACAACAAAGATTAAATAAAAAAGGTTACAATGATAACAACCCTCTCTCCATTTATTGAGTGCTTAACCAATGGTATTAAGGTCCCAGCTAGGGGCTCATCACTACCCATCACCGCGCAAACCTCTAAGCAGCCCTTTGGGATGGACATTATCACCCACACTGTGCACCGAATTCCAGTCCTGAGCAAGATTTGCCGCCTCCCTATTGAGAAGGTAGTCCTTAGTCCTGGATTACACGAACCCTAAGGCAAGTCTTGTTTACATCCATCAGTAACAGTAGGGGATATTCAGCACTGAACTCCATCACAAGGAATGCAATTAGCCAGCCTTGGAGGTCTCTGTGCGGCCAGAAGTAGCAGTAGAAAAAAGAAGAGCCTGTAGCTGAAGCCTTTGACGTCATTTGGAAAATGTGGTACTAACTTAAAAGTGAAATTACTTTGCCAAATCAACTCCTTGAGAAGAGAGGCCATGTTATTCTTTTTTTTTTATTACAGCTTGTCTATAGGTTGCCTTATGAATGACTATATTAAGATAAACTAGACCTTGATAATTCTGAGAGCAGCTTGCCAACAACTTGGCATTTACAACCTTCCTTTCCATACAAGATCAAGCATTTACAAAGCACATGTTGTGTGACTAACAAGGTACTGCATATGTAATGTACCCTGTAACATATAATAAAAGAAATACAAATCCTTGTTGTTTCACTGAAGTTAGGCTTTTGCAAAAAAACAATACAATATCTAGTAAAATGCTAACATATACCATATATGCCGTAAAGACTTACTATTCTCCCTCTGAGGAGAGACTGATGGGTGAAGGCTGGAAATGTGCAGGAGGCTTGTGAGTTAGTTGGAGGTTGAGTTGGGCCTTAACTAATTAACAAGAAATACATAGAAAGGAAAGAAAGGAAGAGTGAGACTGGGGTGCTTAGAAGGTTCCTCTTACCTGGTAGAGCCAAGCGGCCAAGGTGTTTTCCATTATTTAACATTGACTTGATTCAAGGATTGTGTGGGTGAAGGAGAGGCCTATGCCCAGTTTCCAAGAACAAATATGAGGGTGGACCCCTGAAACTGAAATTTATTTATAAATATTGTGTATTTATTCTTACATGTTTAATCTTCAGTCACCCTCAAAGTACTCTCCATCTGATGCAATATACCTATAGAAATGTTAACAGTTTTTGAACTCGTTGATTTTGATGCCTTTTAGTGCTTTTGCTTTTTTTTTTTGTTTCATCTCTCCCATACCTTCGAGGAATGTTTTCATCCTGGGAAATGAAAAGAGGTTGCTCGGGGTGACACCAGGTGAATGGAGAGGGTGGGGCACGGGGGTCATGCTGCTTTTGGTCAAAAAAATGCTGAACACTCAGCATGTTGTGGGCAGGTGTGCACGTAAATCACCCATTACGAAATGGGCAAACATATGGAAAGAGTCTTCAAAAACATTCACCGAATTGAACACAGCCTCTCACACAACACCACCTGGCACACTGATACAGATGGGCTCCTAGAACACTCACCTAGTGGGGGAAGCCTGTACTAGAAGGGGCCTGCCCCCAGAAGATAATTCCATTTTGGGGGTCCCCCTTCATGTATAGCATGTGTGTTTTCAGCAGGTTGTTTCAAACAAGCACTGTGAATATTTTAGCATTAGAGATCAAATTTCTTTGCCATTCTGATAGCTGACTTTTTTTGGACACTTGCTCCAAGATTACAAATGTGGCGATTTGTATGTGGACAACAGAGAATAAAAACAAACAAACTCCTCTCTCTTTGAAAACCATTAGTCCCACTGCTCTTTAGTTCCTTTTGTCTCTCCGCTCCTATTAAGGAAAAACTATGAGAATTATAGATAGCTTTAAGTAAACACCTATGCTGTGAAAGTAACACATACCCTCTACTTTGATTCTTTATAGCATCTTAGAGTTAAAACCCGCTTTGTATGTGGGGCAATGGGCCTCGCCACTCTCCTTACTTTCCATAAGCAGGACCATATGTCCAACACAAAGTGGTTTGCAAATTCTGTGGACCAAGAACCTAGTCAATGTAAAGGATAAATCATTCCTGAAAACTATGTAAATTTATGATGGCTATCACACCACAAAAGCAAAGCAACGGATTTCTCCTTGTTGTGGGTTCCCTGACCCAACTCTCTGGAAAACATTTCTCTTCACTCATTATTCCCAAACATTTTTTCTTTAAAACAAGATATTTAAAGAATGTTTACAAAATGCTTTTAGCAACTAATAGCTGCTTAGCTTTAGGAGGAGTTTGACATGACATGAACCTGTCAAATACAGTGTGGTGGCAATTGACTTCAGAGAGAACTTAAGTTATTGGACTCATCAAAGTAAGATTTGGACCAAATCTTATTGAACAAACTGATTTTACTTAGTTATATTTATATTATCATCTGTATTGGGGAATGTAAGGCAGAAAAATAACATTAGAACAATTTGCAAATACTGCAGAACAATTTTCAAAGTCAGCCAGGGTCTAAACCCAAGCCAAATATTATTCCCCCGCAGTTATTTAAAACAAAATATAAGAAGACAAGATAATTTCAGTTGGTAAATTATGGGTGTCAAGCTACACTTAACCTTTGGCTGTTACAAGTTTCTGTCATCAGATACATAGCTTTTAAATCAAACTGTTGGTGTTTCCAATAACCTCAGTGAAATATTTTGCTCAGCAATGTCCTTTACCTCTGAAAGCGGTGCTTCAGGGGGCTGTGAGTGTGTTGAGAGCAGGTGCTGTGTTCTGTTCATCTCTGAAACCCCCATAGCACCCTGCACACTGCCTGGCACCATGAACTATTCATGGAATTAAGTGATTTTAAGTACTGTTTTCTGCCACAGGGTTTTCCTTACATTTAATTACATGTTATGAATTTGAGTGGTATATAATGGGGTATAGTGGTACGGACTAAGTTTAACTCAGCACAGCCCCTAATGTAATGTGGAAGGTACTCAACAAATATTTGTGAAAATGATTTGCATTAAATGTATTAATTAATAGCATACTGTTAATGGAAATTTCTGGAACCCCATCTTTACCCGTAAGGATCATAGAACTGATCGTTTATTTTCAGGTCTATCAGATCATGGGATTCTCTTGGGTACCAGGCTCAACTTATTTCAATTATTTAACATACATTCAATTTGTGTCTACTAGATGCCAGGCATTGCACTAGGAGTTAAGCACGCAATGGAGAATAACATAGAGACATCCTCCCAAGGGGTACTTTTTGTAGTTTATATTTTTGAAAAATTTTGAGAAAGCATTTGGGAATAGATAATTGTAATACAGTGTTGTAAGTGCTATGGAAGGGCAAGTATGGGTACTTACGAGGGCACTTAATCTAGAATTAGGGTAAGGGAGGTCTTCATGGAAGGGATAATAGCTAAGTTGGAACCTAAAAAATAATTGCAGGGGTTGGAGTCAGGGGTTGATTGCAGAGTTTGGAGTCAGGTGGTAGGGCATGAGCAAATGTGTTCCTAAGTAAGAAAATAGAATATATCCCCCACCTTGTACACATTCTTTGCCTCTCAACCTTAAAATGGTTTTATCCTTGACCTTACATAATTAAAAGTATGCATTATATTAATTTACATAATGGTTTTATAGTCTTATTCCACTGTTTATTTTCTGTATATCCTATACATCCACAAACTCTTGGGGGGTCTAGTGTATCTTCAGAGAAGCGTGGAATTGGGTGCTTACTAAATGATAAGGCAAATAACTTCCTATTACAGTAGCAACCAGTAGATACTTGTAAGCAATAGCAGCAGTAACAGGAAATGGAAATATTTTACACATAAAAAGTGGGTGTTTAAAAAGGAAACACTCAAATACACAAATTCACAAACACATGCTTTAACTTAGAGTTTGTGTGAGCTACAATTCCTTGCATGTCTAAGAAATAAAAACAAAATTCAGACTTCCAAAAATTTCCAGTTAATCAAACAAACAGACAAACTCATAGACACAGACAACAGTATGATGGTTACCAGAGGGAAAGGGGGTGCAAGGAGGAAGAAGAGGGCAAAGGGGTCAAATATATGGTGAAGGAAGGAGACTAGGCTGTGGGTGGTGAGCACACAATGCAAAATGCAGATGATGTGTTAGACATTTGTACACCTGAAGCTTGTATGATGCTATGTAACCAATGTTAGCCCAACAAATTTAATTGAAAAAAGTGGTTTCTTCAAAGAATGTCTTTTTTTAAGAGTCTCCTCCAAATTTCCCCCCCTCAGTTTCTCCCAATCTGAAAACAGCCAGCAAGAAAATAGGGACATCAAATCATACAAGCTTGGAATCAGACCTTTCCCTAGCCGAGTCTCAGTCTCCGGGTAAGGATGCAGCCAGTTGACACTTTGATTTCAGCCTTATGAAACCCTGAGCAAAGAATCCAGAGAGAATGTGGCAGATTCCTGACCCCTGGAGACTGTGAGATAATCAGTTTATGTTGCATTAAGTCCATAAGTGTGTGGTGGTTTGTTATGTAGCAACAGAAAACTATAACAGAACGACAATTACACTTTTTTCCCTAGAACTGCTCTGAGGTTCACATAAGATAATCCATGTGAAATATTTAGCATGGCACCTGGCACTTAGTAAACACAGTATTAGTTACTTACCAGTATTAACTTGAGTTTAGGCAAGTGATTTAATCTAGCTAGACCTTGTATTTTTTGCTCATTCCTGATATAACATTAAACTAGAGCTAAATTTTTATAGACCCTGAAATTTGATTCAAAATGTCCACGGATTTCTAAAAGGGCAAACCAGCGTTAGGGCCTAGTCTTCTGAGAAGGAACTGTGTGAAGCATCAGACACAGAGAAACTGCTAGTACCAGTGTGACTGGTTTCATGGACCTTACAATATGCTTTATGCCTTACGACCGACATTTGGGACTCTGACCACTAAGATATACCTGGCAGGCAATTTGTTTTTTTTTATCTGTACTTATTTATTTATCTAATGCCACCTTGTTGTGCAATTTTTTTGTTTTGTTTTGTTTTGGTGGTCCTTTCTGGAGGGAAAAAAAGTCAGAACACCTCAAGTCCATGGAACGCTGTGACGTAGGCATTTAATGGTGGCTCTTCATATCTTTTAGAAAATAGGGCAGTTTTTATAAGGTAAATTCAAAAGATTGAGTTTTACTAGCCAATTAATGCTGAACAAAGAACACCCCAAATAAAACAAAAAAGGCTATGGTATGTTTTAAAACTCTTTGAAAACATCAATTTACCAAAGTAAGCCACCTGGTTCTGGGTTGAAAGTAAAATGCCTGATTTCGTGTGCTGAAAATAAAATTTAGATAGTGTATCATATAGGTGCCAATATATCTTTATTATGGCCCACTGCTTCGAAACTGAGCTTTCTGCAAGTGCGCAGATTGTATCTCATTAACCATTATCCTCTTTCAGGATGAGATACTAGAAGTCAGTGAATTCTTACAGCTGTTTAAAAGCGGGGTTCTTGGATTTCACAGTATTTGTTAACAATGTGCAAAGATCACCTATAAAACCAAATGTGTTGGGCCAAGTTAGCATGATACCCCAGCCATGATGACTTTTGTTACTGTATGCTCAATGTAGAGACCACATACAGCATGTGTAAAAGAGCAACGACAAATGTACCTTCTAGGAACCTGTTGTGGAAAATTCTGCCCCTTGTTGGAAGCCCGGCAGGAATTGCATCCTTAATTCCTTTGATGGAGGTTTTATGTAAGCTTTGATAACTGGAGGAAGACCAAGGAAAAGCAGCCCTGTTAAGAACCTAGTGTAATTCTTTGTTTTTCATGGGTGTGCACATTCCAGATTCAAGAAGATCCCCAGCAGACACCCTCCTCCCCATTTGCCTATTATTGATTTGACTTTATTTATAATGACTCATGGCCCATGTATGTGTGTATTCATAGTCATATTTATCACTGTCCTCAGAGGTTACGGCCAGTTAAGCATTTACCTGTGCATTTCTATAGCATTCCATTGGCCTCTAGCACCTGAGAGAGAATTGTCTAAATAACTGGACAGAGGCTGTTCTCATGCAGAGTTGGGTTCTTCAATCAGTAGCCGGAGGCCCGCCACATTTACTGGTTAGTGCTTGTACCATTCCCCCGGCCCTGATTCAGCACCTCAACAGCAAGTCTGATCTCTGACAGACAGGTTGTTTTCTGCCCCAGAGTTGCTGTACATTGCTTGAAGTCTCTTTTCTGAACTAATTAGGTGAAAGGCAATGTTTTTCTTCCTGACTCTACTTTTACTTAACATGCTCACTCTTCACTTACCACCTGACACATGTATTTAACCTTTGGTTACTTATAATGTAAAACTATGAAATCTGCATATGGAGACCACCCCTGGTTCTAAACTTAAGTGGTCTTTCTGGCAGGTGGTCTTCACTTTAACAATGCTCTGTATAGTTTATGCTTCTAACACGGGGAATGATTCTTCAGGGCTTAAATAACCTATAATTATGCCAAAGTCAATGTAGATGGCCCTGAACAACCGCCAAATTACTCCAAGGATTTTCTTGGTGATCTTGTGTGGAGCGGGGTCCCCATAATTGACCCCAGGAAACCTGCCACAAGGTTGGCCATAGCCTCTCCATGAATCATTAACCATTAAGCCGGGCCATTGCTGGGCATCAGTTCAGCTTGTGGAACAGTTGGAAGCCTGTTGTTCCAGTTCTCAGGGGTCTGAGAACTCAGCTGGGAAGCCTACGTGGGGTGGTTTTGAGAAAAAAAAAAATGCCTTTCTTTCTTATGGAGAAAGGCATATGTGAAGCAGGAACTGGCTAGGCAAAACATTTTGTTCCACCCCTTTTTGCAAAAGCTTTTTTTTTTTTTTAAATAGCCTAATGTACTGGGTAAATGGCCTGCATTCATGTTAGGCAGGTGGTCTCTTAAGGCAGGTTCAAAAAACATTACTCTGATGGGAAATAAACTATATGCTTAGAGCCCTTAGCTATTTCAGAAGGTGGTCTTTGGCTATAGGTGGTCTCCTTACCAATTTTTATTGTATACATTCAATGTGTGTATTTAGTTAATGCTGCTTCATTTGTTTATGTGTGCTGTATCTGTCTACAAACTTCCCATGGACAGAATCAGAATTAACTTGCTCTTTTTTGTAAACTGAGAATAACTATCTTTCACCATGGTTATTTTAATATGTTTTTAATTATAAAATGGGCTGGTTATATCAAGCTTATGGGTGGTGCTGGAGAAAGGGGCTTACTGGGCAGACTGGTTTAGGAATGTCAGGTTACCCAGGAGGAGCATGGGGGAGGGAGCTCAGATGATCTATCCAGAGGGCCAGGGACAATCTCACATGAGAAGGCGGGTACATGGTCTGAAATATAGGAAGATGAAAATGTCGGTTCGGGCTCCATTGATCAGAGCATCACAGAGTGAACCAAATATTGAAACAAATTCTGGCTTAACCAGGGTCCAGGTCATCATCTAGTCCCATGGTATAAGATGATCTTGGCCTTCAAGTAACTCCGAATAAGTGGCTATATTAGGTAGGGAGGAATATGGGAGTGAAAAGTTATTGTTGGGATTTTTCTGCCACATTTTCCTTTTCTTTTTTCTTTTAGGACATAATTTTTCTTTTCTTTCTTTCTTCCCTCCAACCCCCGGCTTGGAAGTAATTTTTCTTGCTAAGTATGCCATAAGAACTTGAAGCACATTTTCCATTTTTGTTTCCCTGCACTTAAGTAAGACTATCTTACCCTTTATCCATTCTCTTTAAATATTAACAGAGACACTTTGATATTAGCAGGGGTGGACTGACAAGCTGTGCTCTGACATCTCAGCTGTGAATGATTGTGTCTGACGTTTGACGGAGGGTGAGGCCTGGAGGTGCTGCTGCCTGGTCTGTGCTTTTTAAATGTTGGTCTTCTCCCTTGTCACATTCACTTGGGTGCTCCGCAGTTACCCAAAACTCGGAATGGTCAGACCTGAACCTGTTGTATTTTTCTCCAGAGCTTGTGGATAAATTCTCCATCTCAGAAAATATATCCATTGTCCTCACCAGAATTTGAGAGTCATTCATGACTCCTGCCTTTCCTTATCCCTCATTCATTCTGCCAATCAAGGGCTAAAGTCTATTGCTCCTCCCTTCTTCCAGTTTCTATTCTCAAGCTGCTGCACTGGTATAGCTGTGGTTATTGCCAACCTGGGTTGTTCCAATATCTTCCTATGGCCTCTCTGACTCTAGCTTTGATCGCTCCCATCCATTCTCAGCAAGCTTCTAAAAGAATTTTTCCATAACCCAGATCTGGTTGTGTTTCTCCCTTGCTTGAAATCTTTCAGTAACTACCCAGTGTTCATAAGATAAAAACCCAAATCCTTATCATGGACTATAATCTGGCCTCAGTTTAGCTCTCCAGTCTCATCTCCTGTTAGTCCTTTCTTGTATACCGTGATGGAGTTGTATTGAACTATTTGTGATTAATTGAATAAGTCATATTTCATGCTTTTTCCATTTTTATGCTCCCCATTGATGCTTCTCTCACTCCTTAGCTTACCTGGGAACACCCATACAGCTTCTCTTGCTTGGCTCAATGGTCACCTTATTTGTGAAATGGAAAATACCTGAAACATTTCCTTATGTTCCTCATCCATAGAGTGGAAGAACTAACTATTCCTTCCATATTTCATGGCACCAACTTCTATCACAGTGGCTACATCACTTCATTCTTCTCTTTGTGTATGTCACCCCAATTTCTTCACTAGACTAAGTTTTTGAAAGGCAAGGACCTTGTCTTATTGATCTTGCATAGTGCCTGACCCCTAGTAGTGATCACACATTTTTTTAAAAAGAATAGATTTGGGACATATCTAGTGATCTCATATAATGTTGATGTGATGATAATTTTCTTGGCTAACTAATAGGCTTCTTGCATTTCGATAGTGCTTTCTTTGATGTTATCAATGGCAATATATAAAAATGGAAAAAATAGATCCTCTGTCCCCAAAGGTTAAGAGATTTGCTCTTACAGAATAAATAGGGTCACAATTAATTTTTTAAATTCAAATTTAGGCTCTTATGTTGGAGGAAGTTATTGAGGTTGACTCTCAAATTGGAACTGGGCAATTGGAGGCCCTCAACCCCTCCCCTGTCTTTGGAATGTACATTCTACCCACTGTTTCCATAGCAGAGCCCTTTCAAGGATTTAGCCTTGAGAAAGTAAGGTGTTTTTGAGACCCTTTGGATTGTATATGTGATGAAATTCAATTAAGGCCTCTATATAAAACTCATTATAAGGCCTCTATATAAACTTTTAAGATTCTGGTGGGGGAAGAAATCTACTCAAACATACAGGCCACCCAAGGCAAGCTCTAGAGGTCTCCAACCAATCAACAATTGGCAAGCCAGCCAGCAGACTAAAGAGACGGGTCTTGGGAAAGAAGCTTCTGTTGGGGGAATCTTGAGTTGGACTTCAACCTCTCTGTAGGGAGGGGTGGGATGTATGTTTGAAGTTTGTGGACAGTTTAATTACAGGGACACTCCCAAACACTAGCTGCTTTAATGCGTTTATTTGAGGAATTTCACATAGTGCAATGTGGCAAAGAGAAACAAATGGCTGTAACCATGGGCTGGTACCTACTATGGCAGTTGGCTGGCTACCAATGTCCACTGAGAGGCTGGTGCTCAAGTTCAAAAGCTGGAAGGAGAACTGAGGTTAGAGAAGGACCTGTAGTTGTCCACGCTTCTGCTACCTTCAGGCCTACCAGACAAAGTGGGAGAGCAGGATAAGAGGTTGGAGAACTTAGTGCGCTGTTTTGTAAAGCTAGGAGAGCACAAACTGCAGAGAATTAAGGTCTGAGCACTTATGACAGAGCCTGATTAGGACGCTAAGGGGTGGAATCCCTGGGAATGTGAGGAGCATGAAGGGGAGGATGTTGCAGTGATTGACAATGAAGCACCCTGGGGTCCAACACCTCTTACAAATGTATGGAAGTCACAAATCTGGAGTGACCTGCAACTTCCTTCTGTCTTTCCTTGTCCTCTGTGTATGGGGGCCAACTTTAGATTTCCACCTGGGGAGTTCCTGAGTTTTGAACTGATGGTACAGCCAAATGCTGAATGTTTTACCAACTCCATTTTGAATTGATGCTAGATTGTGCTATCTGTCTGGATGCTGTTCCAATTTTCTATTAAATATATACATATATATATACACATATATATATGGTGCTATACTATACTGAATATAACTTTAATTTCATTTGTTCCAAGTACATATTAATTTTATTTTTTAAGAATGTATTATTTTATGTTATTAAGTATGCAATGAGAAGATGAAGATTGAGATCCATAGTAATTCTTTTTAAAAATAGTTATAAAAATAAACCAAGTTAAATAACATGTACTTGGTGAGTGAAATGTCTTAAAGCTTTTTTTAAAAAAAATACATATAGTTTACTTTGCACATCATGATTTTGCCATGGCCCTTAAGGCATTTTTTTAAAACAAAGCTTTATTTCTCCCCACATGTTCACTGCAGCCTTTTAATAAGACCATAAAATGAAAATAAGCTTACTTGGGAAATGTAGACTGATTTGTTATGAATACCAAGAATTATCAGCAAAGACCCCATCTGTACATTTTGAGCAAAGAAAAGAACATTTCAAATTTAGAACTCACTTCAACTCTCAGCGCATAATCAGTCGTCTTGGACTTTCGGATGTGTTCATGAAGCTATTATTTCAATTGAAATGAAGTTGAACAAAAATAATAGCCCATCATTACAATTATATCAATTGTAGCCATTATAGTAAATAGTTTTTATACATCTAATTTGTTTGCATCCCCCAAATTGAATCTTTTCAGTTCTTGAATTCATAGCAAGTTTATTTTTATTCAAAATGGGTTTTGAAAAGATTTCCCACCAGACATTCTTTTTCGTGATTTAGGAATTATTTCTTCTGCTTTTTTCCACTCTCCCTCTTCTCTCCCCTATACTTTAAAAATAAACACCATTATCCTTTGCCCTTTGTCTATGGCTTGAGAAGGCTCTCTACATGGCTGTCTAATGAGGAAATCACCGCAGGGATGTCAGTGGCGGTCACACCCCTTTGCCACTGCAGGTTTGTTCCATTACTGACCAAGGATTCGTGTCTGTAGCCCATATGTTCTTCTGATGTCCTTATTTGGGATAACATTTAAGCAATGCTTGCTATAGCAATGCCCAATTGCACGACCCATAATTAGTCTGAATAACATTTTCCATTTTAAACGCTGATTTTATGGGGTTTACTACTTGGCCCATAAAATCTTGTTCCAAGCTTATACTTGGCATAGTTTTTTAGCATGAGCAGATTTATCATAGAAATAAATCATGAGCTCAGTTCTCGAACCTATGGGGTGAAGAGCAAATTCATGTTAATTGACAGGGAAAGGCCCCTGTAGGTTTGTGAGAGGGTGGCAGCATCTTTGATTTTACTAGTGTTGTGCACGTGCTTTGTAACATCAGCAACAGACCTGGATTGGGGAGGTCCAAAGGTGGGTTTCAAAAAATAAATATGTGGGTAATATTCTTATCTCCAGGGTATTAAAGAAGTGGCTAAAGATTCTCAGGGAAAGAATAAGAATAGCCTGAATTTGGGGGCATGTCTCCCCTATGGATTTGATCAATAAGCACAAGAGGCTCTCTAAAGAAACCAATTCTTACACAAAACTGGTATTTTTTTCTGTGATAAAACAAGCCTATTTGAATACTAGCACCTGTCCCCCATCCCTGCCAGCAGAATAACATTGGAGAACATCCACTCAAATAAATAAACATTAGGGTTCCAATGAATTTCTTTGATGGAACCATCTGTGGAAGGAAGGATCATTTTTTGTCATCACATCAATTAGTGTACTGCAATGGTTCTGTTCCTGAGCAACATCAGTGACACCTGGGGACTCATAAGAAATGAAAATTCTGGGGACTCATCCTAGACCTACTGAATCAGAAACTGTGGGGTAAGGCCCGGGAGCCTGAGTTTTTATCAGTGCTTTTGAGGCCAGCTGAAGTGTGAGAACCATTGGTGTACTGGCTAGGAAAATGGGCTGCGTGATCGGGGGAGCTGTCTCATGTTTCGTAAATTAATTAAAGTCCTTGACCCTTAATATTTTACTTGTATTTATGTATGTATTTATTTATAATGATAATATCACAGCAATGATAAAGATAATGATAATACATACCTCATAGGGTTTTTATAATTAGGAAATTGACTAATATATATGTGATAGCATGTTGTCTGGTAGATATTAAGTGCTCAATAAATAATAATTATTAATTCATACAAATAAAGAAGAGGGAAGTGGGAGAAGCATTTTGAATTTATCAAGATATGACAGAAGGATTTCTTATGTCTCTTAACTCACATGGCACATTTTGTGGGGATGTGAATTTGAGAGTAGGGGAACTACTGTCTTATGAACCACGTAGCTAAGATAATTTCCCTCTCTCACTTTGGCTGTTGAAGGCTGATAACTTTCTCTGTACGTAATGTCAGCCCAGCCAATGAGGAGAATGAAGGATGGATAGATAGTATATTCCACCAATAAATAGAAGTGATTTAAGCAAAGAATAATAATGAAGTTGTCTTCTTAAAGCAAGGAAAAATAATCCTCAGATTTTATGCTCATGTTAGATGATTTCTCAGTTGTTTTTTAAGATATGTAAATAGATGTTCATCAGTTAATAGAAGTATTTAAGTATAGGGCAGAGGAATTTACTTGTTCACATGGTTTGTGAGGAATTTTTTTTAGCATTAATTACCTAATGTTTTGATGACTGTGACTATAGAAATTACAAAAATTACTATGTCAAAGATTGTGGATCTGTTATTGCCTGAAACAATTACAATCTGTAGCTCTGTTATTGCCTATAATTACACATATTTATATAATAATTTATTGACAAAGGGAATTTAGAGCATACTTTAAAGATTTAAATATAACTTCAAATAAAGAAAAATTATTCTAAATAAATAAACACTGTAATGGTAAATTCTTAAACAATGCAATATTTGGCATGTCAAAGTTTTATTATTATTCCGATTGAAAACTAAGTTATTTTTTCACTTTGAACTTTAGGGAATATAAAGGGAATTTATATTCTGAAATCTTTTTGTATCTTAAAAGTAGCTTGAATTGCTTCTCTCTCTGTATACACATACACACTTTTACTCAATACTGAATTCTTTTACACATATAAATCAATATTAAAGAGTTATTTTTAACAATAAAATAACTACATGGACACAATTCAAAGTTTTCCATTCTCAATTTGATTGAAGAATGACAAAAAATATAATTAATAATATATAAATATAATAGTAGTGGGGGAACTAAGTCATTTAATTTGGGGTACGACATTATAAGTTAGATATGACATAGTGATATGAAATAATTTAATAATAACCCTCAGAAAGCAGTATTTGCTGTGACTGAGAGGAGGTGGGCGAACATTCAGGAAGGAGATGGCTGGGTCACATTGCAAACGTCCTCCGGGGTGATGGTGAAATGTGGTAGGAAGGATGGGGGCACAGCCTTTCAGGTGAGACAGGCCTCTTTTCCCTCTTCCTGTGTATGTATCCTCTGTGTTTCTTGATTGGAGAAGATGCTGGAAGTAGCATGATGTGTGGGATCACAAGAATAGGATGTGAAATCAGTTGTGTCCGGGTGTAAGTCCCTTTTCATTGCTGTCTACCTGTGTGAGTTTGGGTGAGCCGTTTAACTACTCCAAGCCTTAGTTCCCTGACAGTCATCAAATGGGCACATTGAATTCAAATGTGATAATATATATGAAAGCAGGTGGTAAAACTACAAGTGTTCGTTGTTATTACCAAAGATGTTATCCCGCATTATGCCCACTTCCTCTTTTCCTGGGAAATAATCAGTAGGCCAAAGAGCTTGTTGCCTTTCTCTCACCCTTCGCACATCAAAGGAAGGCAGGTCGGACAACTGAACCAGCTGAGCTCATAAGGTGACTGTGATACATGGACATGGCCCCGGGTTGCCCTGGACCTTAAACGGTCATATTTAAGGGTACATATATATGCCGGTTGGGTGATTTAGTATATTTTTCCAAATGCCCAATGTATTCACTATATAAAGACTTTCATCTTTGGTGATTGTCAATATTTGTTTTCTCTGACTCAGGAGACACCAATTGGGAGCCTTCTAAGTATCTTTGGGAATCCATACTGAAGGGGAGCTTCAGAGGCAAAACATTTTGTATAAAAGGCCTCTTGGACTTTTGTTCAGTGTCCTTCCTTAGATGGGATCTGAGGAACGGGACCTTAAGGTGATTTTTTTCTCTATTGGCATCTTTATGATGAAAAGGTTTCATCACAGGTTGGTGGTTTTCTTTACTGTGTGGGGGGATTTAGCAGGGATTGGAAACCCCAGCCAAGCTAGTTTTGGGAACAAATGCACAATAAAATGGCTTTCCACTTCCTCTCATTTTGTTTTCTTTTTTTTTTTGTTTCTCATTATATAAATTCCACAAAATTAATCATGCATTAGAATAAGACAAGCAGGGTCCTTTTGGTCAGAGTTCTTCATTCATCTGTGTTAGATGCTCAGAACAGAGTACAGCATTGTATTTTAATGTTGTGAGAAGAAAGGGGACTGAGTGTGTTCAAGAATATCTTTGATTAAGGGAAAAATATCAGGCCCAGAATGTTTCACCATATAAGGCTGAGAACAGAATACGGCAATTAATCACTCCAGGAAAGAGTGAGTTAGCCTTTCATAGGAGTTTAATCATTGAAACCCTTTAAACAAGTCTATCAGAGAAATTTTCTTTTGGGATTATTATTTATTTAGTTCTTACTAAAACCCATGATAAATCTGTAGCTTTGAGAAAATCTAATTCCCGACTGACTGTTTTCTGAAAACCCTGTGCCAGATAATTTTGGGGTGGATTAGGCCAGTCATGTCCTGCTTCACTTCTTTTTTTGTCTTCTCCTATTTAAAAACACCACCACCCCAAGCCCAGCTATTGACCCCTTTCTACAACTATTAATTATCAACCATGTCATATGAATTTCCCACAGTGTTAGAAACACTTACCATGCAGTATCCTGTTTTAGTTTTGTAGTAATTCTGAGTGCAAATGCTATTGTTGTTGCTCTTTCATAGGCAAGGAAATTGAGGTGCAGGGATTAAATAAATTGTCCAAGGTCCCTTGGCTAGTAAGTATCGGAGCACAGATCAGCTCCCAGGGTGACTTTCATTTAGTAGGCCAAAGAGCTTGCTGCCTTCCTCTCACCCTTTGCACTTCAAGGAAGGCAGATCGGACAACTGAACCAGCTGAGCTCATAAGGTGACTGTGATACATGGATGTGGTTCTTAGTTAGGAGGAAACTAAAGAACCTAGTTTGGTAGCTCAGGTGACTCAACTCAAACTCAGCTTCACTTTTGAACTTGCTTCAGTTTCACATTTCTTCCTTGTGTGTGGGGTTAACTCCTGTTCCCTGATTTGAATCATGCTCCCTATAACTGT
This sequence comes from Anoura caudifer, assembly GCA_004027475.1. NCBI lineage: Eukaryota > Metazoa > Chordata > Mammalia > Chiroptera > Phyllostomidae > Anoura > Anoura caudifer. Next base: position 42,070 of record PVKU01002519.1, on the reverse strand, counting down.
GTTTCTGTCTTATTCCTTATACCAGGATTTCTCAACAGTGGCATTATTTTGAGCCATATAATTTTTTGTTGCAGGAGACTCTTTGGTCCACTGTCGGATGTTTAGCCGCATCCTTGGCCTGTGCTCACCAGATGCCCAAAGTACCCTCCCAAGATATGACAACCAAAGTGTCTCCAGACTTTGCTTAGTTTTCCCAGTGGAGGAAATAACCTTTGCTTGGAAACCCCTGTCTTAGAGCTACATCCCTGACTGGATGTTCTGATAGTTACTTTGTTCTGCCCAAACCATGACTCTCTTGTGTCCATTTTTGCTGAATAACAGCCTTGAGTGTCAATCCTGTGCCTGTACCTTCTTAGCATCACAACTCCGAGGCCAGCTGCTTGCTGGAATCTCTGCACATTTTCTGGTCTGTACTCCCTATCACCATGCATCTGTCTTGGGACACACCTGTTGGCTAGGACTTCCAGTACTGTGTTAAATAAAAGTGGTGAAAGCAGATATCCCTGTCTTGTTCCTGATTTTAAGTGATATGCTTTTAGCTTTGGCCCATTAAGTATGATGTTGGCTGTGGGTTTGTTATATATGGTCTTTATTATGTTTAGGTATAATCCCTCGAGTCCCACTTTGCTGAGAGTTTTTATCATAAATGAGTGCTGGATTTTATCAAATGCAATTCTGCATCTATTGATATGATCATGTGATTTTTATCTTTTTTTATGATTGTGTGATGTATCACATTTATTGATTTGTGAATATTGTACCAACCTTGCATCCCTGGAATAAATTGCACTCGATCATTGTGTATGATCTTCTTAACATATTGCTGGATCTGTTTGCTAATATTTTGTTGAGAATTTTAGCATCTGTGCTCAACATAGATTTTGGCCTATAATTTTTTTCTTTGTAGTGTCTTTATCTGGTTTTGGAATTAGGATATTGCTGGCCTTGTAAAATGAGCTTGGGAGTCTTGTTTTCTCTTGAATTTTTTGGAATAGTTTGAGAAGGATGGATGGTATTTCTTCTTTGAATGTTTGGTAAAATTCACCTGTGAAGCCATCTGGTCCAGAACTTTTGTTTGCTGGGAGTGTTTTGATTAGTGAGTTCAATTTCATTAGTTGTGATCAGTCTACTCAGGTTTTCTGATTCCTCCTGATTCAGTTTTGGAAGATTGATTAATTTTGTCAAGATTGTCCAGTTTGTAGGCATATAGTTGTTCACAATATTTTCTTAAAATCCTTTGCATTTCTATGATGTCAGTTGTTACTGCTCTTTCATTTTTTCTTTTATTTGGGCCCTCTCTCTATTTTTTTTCTTGATTAGTCTGGTTAAAGGTTTTTCCAGTCTTGTTTATCTTTTCAAAGAACCACTTCTTGGACTCATGGATATTTTATATTGATTTTTAGACTCTCTTTTGTTTATTTCTGCTCTGATTTTTATTATTTCCTTTCTTCCACTCACTTTGGGCTTTGTTTTGTTATTCTTTCTCTGGTTCCTTTAAATGTGAAATTAAATTGTTTATTTGAAATTTTTCTTGTGTCTTGAGATAGGCTGGTAGTACTATGAATTTCCCTCTTAGAACTGATTTTGCCATGTTCCATAGGTTTGGGTTTGTTGTGTTCTAATTTTCATTTTTTTCAAGGTATCTTTAAATTTCTTCCTTAATCTCATTGTTCACCCATTCATTGCTCAGTTACATTATTTAGTCTTGATGTTTTTGTGTCTTTTTCACTTTGTTTCTTGTGATTAATCTCTAGTTTCATACCATTATGATCAGAGAGGATGCTTGATATAATTTTGGTCTTTTAAAATTCATTGAGACTTGTTTCATGTTTTAACATGTGGCTTATCCTAGAAAATGTTAAATGTGCACTTGAAAGGAATGTGTATTCTGTTGCTTTTGAGTGAAATACTCTGAAGGTATTAATTACCATATTTTTCAGACCGTAAGACACACCCAGGTTTTAGAGGAGGAAAATAGAAAAGAAATTTTGAAGCAAAAAATGTAGTAAAATATTTAGTTACATAAATAACATAATATTTCACCAATGTAAATGTAAAGCTACAATCGGACTATAAGACGCACCCCCCTTTTCCTCCCAAATTTGGGGGGAAAAGTGTGTCCTATAGTCTGAAAAATATGGGTAAATGTATCTGATCTAATGTGTCATTTAAGGCCACTGTTTCCTTGTTGAATTTTTGGTCTGGAAGATCTATCTATTGATGTGAGTGGGGTATTAAAATCACCTAGTATGATTGTATTACTGTCAATTTATTCTTTTATGTCCATCAAGATTTGCTTTACATATTTAGGTGCATAAATATTTACAAGAGTTATATCCTCTTGTTGGATTGCTCCCTTTATCAATAGGTAATGATGTCCTTCTTTGTCTCTTACTATAGCATTTGTTTTAAAGTCTATTTTGTCTAATGTAAGTATTGCTAACCCAGCTTTATTTTCATTTTCATTTTTATGAAATAGCTTTTTCCATCCTCTTACATTTAGTCTGTTTGTATTTTTCATTCTGAGGTGGACCTCTTCTAGACAGCATATATATGGGTCTTAATTTCTTATCTATTTGACTACCCTATGTCTTTTGATTGGAGCATTTAAGCCATTTACATTTAAAGTAATTATTGATAGGTACATATTTATTTCCATTTTAACTATGCTTTTAACTATTCTTTTAACTATGCTACTCTGTTTTTCCTTTCTTCTTTTTCTTCTTAAAGAAGACCCTTTAACATTGCTTGTAATACTAGTTTGGTGGTAATAAAATTTTTTAGTTTTTTTCCTTGTCTGGGAAGCTCTTTATTGCTCCTTCAATTTTAAATGATAGCTTTGCTGGTAAAGTATTACTGGTTATAGGTCCTTGCCTTGCATTATTTTAAATATTTTATACCTATCCCTTGTGGCCTGAAATGTTTCTATTGAGAAATCAGTTGTCAGTCTTATGGGAGCTCCCTTTGAGATAACTAACTGTGTTTCTCTTGCTGCTTTTAAGATTCTTTCTTTGTCTTTAATCTTTGCAAGATATGATATATCTTGGTGTGGGCCTCTTTGGGTTCTTTTGGTTTGGGACTCTTGGTGTTTCCTGGACTTGTGTTTCCTTTTCATTCACCAGTTTAGGAAACTATTCAGTCATTATTTCTTCAAAAAGATTCTCAGTCCCTTGCTCTCTCTCTCTCTTCCTTCTGGTACACCTATGATGCAGGTGCCATTGTACTTCATGTTGTCCCAAATGTCCTTTAAACTGTCTTTACTTTTTTAAATTCTTTTTTTTTCTGTTTTCTGCTCTGATTGGGTATTTTCTGCTACCTTTTCTTTCCTATCACTGATTCTGTCCTCTGCTTTATCCAACCTACTGTTTATTTCTTGCAGTGTATTCTTCATTTGATATTGTGTTCTTCATTTTTGACTGGTTCTTTTGTAATGGTTTCTGTGTCCTTTTTTGTGCTGTTGAGCATTCTTATAATTATTACTTTGAAATCTATATCTTATAAATTGTTTGCCTCCATTTCACTTACCTCTTTTTTCTGGAGATTTCTCTTGTTATTTAATTTGGAGCATGTTTCTTTGTCTCCCCATTTTGGCTGTCTCTTTGTGTTTGTTGCTATGTATTAGATAGATCTGCTGTGACTCCCAGTCTTGATAGGGTGGCCTTATGTACTAGATGTCCTGTGGGGTCACCTGATTAAGGAGATTGGTTGCTCCAGGAGTGTCCCATGTGTGAGTTATATTGGCCCCTCTGTTATAATTGAATCTTGATTGCTCTTGGCCCATTAGTGCATGAGATTGACCCTGAGGCTGACTGACTATGAGGCTCATCTCTGTCTATGACTTGCAAGCTGCTGTGCAGGTGCTGCCCATAAGAAACAGACTTTGCCTCAGCACAGTCTAGTGCCTGCCGAGATCTCCCTTTGGATATGTCTCTTGTGAAACTTATTGGATCCTGCTCTGAAGTTGTCTGAAGCTGGCCTCTGAGTGTTTTGGTTTTGGGCCTCTTGGGAAAGACACTGGTGCAAACCAATATCAGAGGCTGCCTGTGACTGGCCCTGGGTAACCTGTTTGGAGTTACAAGTGATCCACAGTTTGAAGCTGACTTTGCTGGGATTAGGTGTGCAGAGGAAGAACCATGCTGTGCACCAAGGCTGGCTTTTACAAGTGCTGGTCCCAGAGGCTGGTCAGCAAAAGTCCCAAAGCACTGTGAGATCCACCTCTGCCTGCCTCCACCTTCCAGCTGCCTGTTATGCTCAGTCACTGAAAAAGCTTCTAGTAGTACTCAAGTGGTATGAGGTAAGTTCTTGGTAAGTTACCTGGTAGTGGTGAGTGGTGTTCAACAGATTGATAAAAGTTTAAACTTGGTGCCAGGTTGGGATTTGAGGCCACTCAACACATGCCTGAAGTATATGAAGTCTAGCTGCCACCCACTGGGTGCTCACACACCTTTGTGTTGGTGTGGGGTCTCAGGGAGTCATCAGAGTGAAGTCAGTAGAATTTACCAAGATTTGGCCATGTAAAGGGAGGGCTCTGCTCCAGTCAGGCATGAGAGGAAAAAGTGGTTCTGTCCTAGAGCCACACAACCCAGTCTGTCCCAGATTCTGCCAGGAGGAAACAGCTCAGTGGAGTGGGGCCATTGGGATTGGAGAAGATGGGGCTAGTAGATCTCCCCTGAGGGGAGGTTCTGGTCAGGCTTTGGGGAAGGTGGGAGGTGTGGCCTCTGACCCATAGCCAAACAACTCAGTCACTGAGTCTGCCCAACTTCTGCTCCCTGGTCCAGACAGCTGACTCCTCCACAGGGCATAAGCTCTGCAGGATAGGATGACAGGGAGACCAGGTGTGGGGCTATTGCATTTCTTCAGGCTGATGCTATAAGTGGGGAAGTGCTCTGTCCAAGAAAAATGGCATCTGTGGTTTGGGCTCAGCACAGGGATCCTGGTGGCTGTCCCTTCAGCTTTCTCCCCAGAGCCACAAACCCCAATCTCTTCTCACACAACTCTTCTCTGCTCCTCCCTCCCCCCACCAGAGTTCAGGGTGAGTGGCTGTGATCAAAATTTTGTGCCTTGACCCTGCAAGAGGGCACCTGTGCCTCTAGCAGATTCCTATCTCTCCTTGGTGAACAGAATCCCATTCATTTTTGCAGCTAGATATTATGTGGGCACCTCTTCCTGGCTCTGGTGCTCTGTGCTTGGGAGCCTGGTATGGGATTGAGACCCCACTCTCTTCAGGGGAAAACTTTGCAGCTGAGATATCCCTCTGGAAACTTAGCCACCATCCCTGGGAGCAGCACTGGCCCTTTCCTCATCTCCACCCTTCCTACCAGTCTTGGTGTAGCTTCTTCTGTAAATCCTTGGTAATAAGACTTCTGTTCCATTGGTCTTCCATTGGTTATTCAGATTGATTGTTCTGTAGTTTAGTTGTAATTCCAGTTTGTTCCTAAGAGGAGGTGAGTGTAGCTTTCACCTACTCCCCTGCTATCTTTGATTTCTTGCACAGCTTATTTTTTCAAGACTATTTTTGAATAATTTATCATTTCCTTGTTGAGTTCACATGACATATTTCTCATTTATTAAATTTATATGTATATAAGTGTTCAACTTCTGATATTTGTATTTGTTTGTTCATCTATTTATTATTGTACCAATAGCAAAGTATTAATTAATTTAAAGTGTTAAAATTTCTACTTACTGTTCTTTTTAAAATTACTTCTTGGCTCTTTTCTAAATTTTGTCTTCTAGATGAATGTTACTATCAGGTATAGAAAGCATTCAGTTGGATATAGACCAAAATTATATTTAAATTACAGATTACCATGAGGGAACTGATAGTTTTAAAAGCAAGACTACGTTATCTCACTCCATTTATTCTGGTCTTTTCTCTTAGTAAAGTTTTCTTTAAGTTGGTATGAAACATTTGTGTTAGTTTTAAACTTTTTGTTGTTATTTTGAATTAGATCTTAAAAATGTATTTTCACCCTGGCAAGTATGGCTCAGTTTGTTGGAACCTCACCCCGTACAATGAAAGTTTGCATGTTTGATCCCCATTCATGGAGTCTCAAGAGGCAACCAATTGATGTTTCTCTGTTATACCAATGTTTTTTCTCTTCTCTCTCTCTTCCCTTGCTCTCTCTCTAAAAGCAATGAAAAAATCTCCTTGGGCAAGGATAAAAAAGTATTTTCTAATTATTCATTCCAATGATTTTTGTGTATTTATTTTGATTAATTTGATTCTTAGAGAATGCATTTTGGTCTGATGTGGGATGAGTTACAAAACAATTATCAATACTCACTTGGTTCCTCACTCTTTAACAATAGGCAGCGTACCCATATATCACATAGAAGCAGAAGCTCCATCTCAGGCAGTTTCTCAGGCTTCCCTTCTATTTGCTTGCACTGGTTCCTCCTCAGGCTTCCCTGACTTACTCATATCCTGGGTCCGGCTCTTTACTTTGTTTAGTTAACTCATTAGCATCCTATAACCTATTGTATGTCTGTCCTCCCCATTGGTTTTAGTGTGCCTCCAGATCCAAGTTTGCAACGATACCTCCTCTACTAGCCTCAGCTCTTCAGAACCCTGTCCTCACCTCCCAGAACTAGGCTGAACAATTTAAAGTGCAGCACTGAAATTAACTAAATTGCCCTATCATATTCTGTATGTTTCCCCCCCAAAAAAACTCCACAGAATGATGTAACAGTAATGGAAACAATTTTAATTGGGCACTTGGCTAGGTTCTAGTCATTTTTCTAGGTTTTAGGGCACCAGTCCCCAAACTTTTTGGCACTAGGGACCAGTTTTGTGGAAGACAATTTTTCCACGAACTGAGGGGGTCGGGGATGGTTTCAGGATGATTCAAGTGCATTATTACGTTAAAGCTCACCTCCTGCTGTGAGGCCTGGTTCCTAACAGGCCTGGACCAGTACGGGTCTGCCACCTGGGGGTCGGGGACCCCTGTCCTACGGAAATAGTTATGAATATGGCAGACATGCTGTCCATCCTCATGCTGCTTGTATTCTATGGGGAGTCAAACTTGAAGGGGTTATCTTCCATACTTTTCTGAGGATCCTTGTAAGTGCTGAAATTGCCAGGTGTTCAGGCCTTCCTATCATCTCCCAGGCAGGATTTGCATTCACCTCTATTGTCAAAGTTTGGGAGAGTGAAGAGTTAAACCCAAATGAAAACAAACCCTTTTCATGCGAAAGAAATAATAAATGTCTCTGGAAGTTTCAAATTATGAGCAACTCTACTATAACATTTATTCACACAACTTATTTTTATATATAGTCATTTCCCCTACTTGTTGGAAATTACTGTAGGAAAAAGGTCTTAACTCATATATATTTTATTCCCTATAGCACAATCTAGACTCTTTCACAGAGTTGATGTCAGTTATTTGTTGTCTTTCTGGATGGGGTAACTAGATAATATCCATCAAACTCTTATCTCAATTAGATGGTTTCTAAGGTACTGTAAGTGACAACTCACTGCACCTTCCTTAAGGTTTGGAGTTTTCAAAAAGCAATGGAAAAATTAGGCATGCTGAGTGAAGGTGGCAGCAACTGTGGTCTTGGGTGGCATATTTTGTTGTGTTATATGAGAGAAATCAATCTCATCTGTGGTTTGTTAATTATTGTTTTTTTTCTTGCAGAACAAAGAAGTAAGAACAAATTTCTTTTAAAGAAAAGCCAAAAAATTATTATAGATCTTTTCTTTTGACATTCCTAAACAAGAACAGGCCTAGATGGTGTCATTTTTAATTCTTGCCCTAACTGGTATTGATTCTTTTTTCAGATCACCCTGAATTTTTGCCCAATTTTGGTTGTATGTTGGATGAACATTTTCTGTATGGAACACCTAAGGTTTCTTAACCATCTACTTATACACAAAATGTTACTTTGTTTTCTTCTGAGTTTGATTAACAACTAACTTTATGTTTATTATTAGTTATCCTTTGCTTTTTTTGCATCTTTCTTTTTGTAAGGATGGACTAACATCCAAGGTCCCCAGAGAAAAGAATCCATGGTGATTGTATTTGGAATTTTCCCTTTATTATGTCCATATGGCAAACTTACATTTGGTGTAGAAAACTAGATGTTGTATTATATGATTCAGAGGTTTGCACTTTTGCTTTAGATTTTATATGCTTTCTTTCTAGGTTTTCTATGTCTTCTGGCTCAAGAGTTCTTGGTTCTGGGAAAAGTCATAGAATAAGTTTCATAAGGAGCTTATGAAAAACTTCAAAATCATTTTTCCAAGCTTCAAAAATTGCTTCAGGGATTTATAAAAACCATGAGGGGAGATTTGCCATTTTGTTTGTCATATTGAAACGAGAAACACACTGATGTTCTAATAGCTTAGCACCGGACTGAAAGTTTCTCAGAAAACATTCAAATCAGGCTACAAATAATATTTACAAGTGCCATTTAAAATTCTAATTTGTGTCGGTCACACATCAGGGATGCGACAAGGGTGTGGGTCAAGTGCAAAGAGCAGCCAGTGAGCAGCACTGATTGAGCCTGTTCCTCTTTCTGTTTTGATGGGCGAAGCATTTTAGCTTTCTTTTTTAAGGTGCCAAATCCACTTAAGATCAAAACAAAAAGCATCTAGCCGAGTCAATTAGACATTCTCTACAGTAAATAATTACATCTAGTGTATGGCAAAGATTGAGAAGGTGATGGTCTAAAGTGATCTCAATGTATCTCAAGGGGCCATTCATTTTGACAATTAACAAAGCTGCAGTTTGAAGACAATGTTTTATTGAGAATCTGGATGCCTTACTTCAGTGTCCCTGATTTTAAAGCTGAGTTTATAAATTCCTGCTCACTTGTTTAAGTCTCTTGGTAAATGTGTTTGTGAGAAAGAAAGAGGAGTAGAGAGACATAAGGATTTTGGTTTCAAGCATTTTTATAGGGTGCAGTCACCAAATGAATAAAGAAAAGGAATGACAGCCAGAGAAAGAGTGTGGAGAGACGGGGGGACCGTGACCCCAGCACACACGTTTTTACACATGTGATCGTGCCCTTTGATATTTCCCGAAGAGATGGCAAACTTATTCTTGAATCCATACTACTATTTCTAATTGCTAAGTATGCTTTTCTTTTTGATTCCTAAAATAAATGAAATGCTTATATACCCACAGGTTGAACATGAACTTAAAATTCAAGTGGGTGCTTAGGCACTTGGTGTTGTTTGGCTTTTACTGATACACTTGAACTCAGGTATCTCCTCTTCCCCACCTCTAGATATTTTTGGTGGCCTTTCACTTTTGTGTTCACTTCTTTTTAATGCAGTATGAAAAAGATACTTCTGAAATAATTTGAAGAATTAGATTTTAGAGATCTAGTTTTTAAGGGAGATTACGTTAATAACAATTACTAATCTTTACCAGGTGCTAGATACTCTGCTAGGTATTTTATGAATATTATTTAATTTAATCTACACAGCTACTCTTTAGGGCAGGAACAATATTTTTCTGACATTGTAGACATGTAGAAATTTAGGCACAGAAAGTTTAAGCAACTTGTGTGAAGTTACACAGCTCGTAACAGGCAGATTTGGGCTTCGAACACGGGCATACTCACTGCAAGGCCATTGGTCTTGGCCAGTGCCTCAGAGTGCCTTCCTTCCTGATCGATAAAGCAGTCATTAAAGAGACTGGATCAAAATCAGAGTCAAAGCACTTGTATTTGGTGTTCTAGACACTCGGTTGTTTACCCAACGGTCATTTCCATTTCCCTACCATTTTGTTCAGAACCTGGGCAGCCAAGAACTTCAAGCACTGCCCCAGCCTCAGGAAGTTAAGTAATGATTAGTCTAAGCCAACACTGGTAACACCATTATTTTGCTGTTAATTGCTTTGGGAATGGTCTTGTGACAGAATTAAAGATATAAAGATATAAAGATAATTCTACATAATGACATCTGGCAAAGTGTACTTTGTTGTAAAAACGGGGTAAGATTGAATGGTGGGTTATAAGGCTCAAAGTAGCAGTAGCCAGCTTGCAACTACGGAGACGCAGACTGAGGAAAAAAGCCCATTGAGAATGGCAGAAAGTACTTGAGTCCTTGTGGGTGGATGTCCTTAAGCTGCTGCATTAATTAATCCTGGGACTTCTCTACCTCTAAACTCTTTCATTTGGAGAAATAAGCATGTCCAACTGATGAAGCCATTTTGAACTGAGTTTTCTTCTTTTGCAGCCCCAAACATTCTGACAGATACATCTGGGTTCCAGACCAGGCCCTGCCCCCACACCGTCCACATCTTCTTCTCTTACAGGTGATATCATGTTGTGTTTTTCTCTATAGTTTGTGTTAGTTTGGAAACTGGCTCTAAGATCTTCTGAACAGATGTTATAGGCTTTTCCAAACAGAGGTATTTTGAACAAAAGTGGATAGTTTTGACTTTCAGAACTAAATATTTACAGTGTCTCCAAGCCTCTAAAGCTGTCCAGGAAGAAAATTGTGAGTGAATGTTCTATCACATACGGAGCAGGATAAACAATGCACATGAGGGCCCTCAGGGGACTGTCAAACTACATAAAATTTTACACATCTCTAAGCAAATCTACAGAGGCCAGTGCTAAGTGAGCACGAAGAGCTGTGCGCGGCTTTGGGACCCTCCCCGAGGAGTTAGTTCTTCCTTCTCGTGCGGATATCCAGGAATGATGATGCTCATCCATAAATAGGCCCTCATTATCATTATGAGACAGTCTAAAATTTAAATAGAGTAGACAGGTTCTCAGTTGAAGTTTAAACTACTCTCCATTGACATTAATCCCATGCGTGAAGAGACCGCAACCAAATGGAAAGTGTTCATAAAAGCAAAGGGCAGTTTTTACCTTTTTTTTTTTAAGCATATGGGAGGCCTCTGGAAAAGTAAAAGACTTGTTTCAAGGCTTCCTCAGCTGTGGCTTGTTATCACCAGCTGTGGCATGTCTTCGATGTGACATGTCACATGTCACAAAATGAAAATCAGAGTGCTTTCTTCTGGAGTATAACCCCTGGGTGACAAGGAGTATTTCTTTGACTGGTTCACTTGGTTTTGTCATGGTGGGGCATCCCAATCTCTATGCTCATAAATAGGTTGAGAGAATTATCTCTAGGACTGGCTCAGATAACCTGGCAAATTATGAATGTTGATTCTGCTCCCTGCTGGATTCATGGAACCAAATATTGTGTCTGGAGGCCCTTCCTGTGGGTCTTGGAAGTGCTGGAATTCCTTATGAGATGTCTGACAGTTAAGTAAATGTATCCTCTGGCTTGTTCTGCTCAGTTGTTAACGAAGGTTGGTGAGTTTATCTGTTTACAAGCGTGTCTCCCTCCAGAGATGGTGAACTCCTTGAGGAAAAAGGCGCTGTATTTTTAAATTCCCAGCACATAGCACCATGTCTGACACCTAGTAGCAGCTGATCAATAAACTCCATAAGGTTTTTTTTCCTCTTCAGTTATGTGAGGTCACTAAGAAAGATCTAAAGGCAAAAGCAGTGATATGTTGTACCCTGCTCATTTGCCAGAGTACAGAATGGGCCAAGTAGACTCCAACCCAGCTGATGTTCTGTATGCAGCCAAAGATTTCAAGGGGATGGATGGTCTCCTGGACTTGATTTGTCCTGGACAACAAAGGCAAGAAGCCAGATGTGATTTTGTAGGAAATCCACGGTGCTCTTGTTACAGCTCTAGGAGCCAAAGCAAAAGATCCTTCCTTGTCCTCTAAGCACTGAATTTTGGAGTTGGCAGATGTGTAATAGAGCTTGTCTATGGTTAGTAAAGAATGGGAAACTAGAGAAATATTAAATCTAGGGTTATAATTATCCAATTAACCACAAATGATACAAAAATCGAAAATCTAATAAGGAAGCTGGCATGGCAAGTGGGATTGAGGCTTTCATAAAACTGATCAACATATCTAAACAGAAGTGTAGTAAGAGTGGTACTTATGACTGGAACAAGATTAAAATCCTCCCATCCCCAAATATACATACCTAATGCAGTTCCAGAGATGAGGAAATTCCCAAGTGTCCTGTGTATTACTCTGCTTCCCCTAGTGATCAAAATACAGGATGCTGTTGCAAAAGCTAAGGAAAGCTGCATGGGCAATTGCAAGCAGAATGTCTTTGCTGGAATACATTATTTTATGCTCCTAAGGTATCTTCTCAAAGCATTGTGGGAAGCATGTACAAACACTAGAACACATGACTTGTTAACAACAACAACAACAACAACAACAACAACAACAACAAAAAACCCAACGTGGAGCCGAAAGAAGTGAGGGGAAGAAAGCTGGCGCAGAAGAACAGGAGTTATTACTCGACTCCTGTTCTTTGAAGGGGGCTGGAGACACTTAGTGTTTACACAGGCCAAAAGGAGCATTCACTTTATAAATTATTATAATTCAGAATGACTTTGTAAGTACCTTGCTCGGGGATGGTGTCTGTGAATATATGCTCAGGGTTTCTTAAGCAACTGGGATTCTCTAAAAATGGGCACCTTCCAGTTTTGTCGTCTTCCTACCCCACTGTTGCAGCAAAGCACACCCTTCTCAATGTTACACTTCAGCGAACAGTGACTGGGAGAGAGTAGCACGTTCAAAGAGAACACTGTATTTATAAGGTGCTTTAATGGGCATTTTCACAGTACCCTCTCTCTTTCCTTCTGGCTCTTGCTGAGAAAGGAGCAGCCTCCAGAAAGGGTAGCCTTTCCAGTTTGGGGATATGGGCCTAGAATGGAAGGCATACCTAAAGCCCGGGAAGGTCTGTGGAACAGTGGCTGGGCTGTTTACTTCCGTTCACATGAGGGGTTTGCAGGATCGCAGGCTCAAAAGGCAATCCTGATGGATACCATCGACCCTCGTCTTTGTGCCTGGCACTGTTCTAAGTGCTTCGCGTATCATTTTATTTAATCCTTACAACAAGCTTATTAGCCCAGGTGCCATTCAGCATTTTGGAGGCTCCGAAGGGATAAGTAACAGGTTAAGGAAAGGTCACAGTGCCGGCAAGGAGTGGGCCCTGGATTTGAGTACAAGCAACCCAACTCGCAGATGAACTCAGGTCCCACGGTGTAGCCACCTGTACTGGTAGGGAAGATCAGACCATGGGGCCTTGAACAATATATGTAATTATTTACTCTCTACTTCGTATGTATATCAATGGTGTGGAAACATTTTCAAGGTTGTGGAATGCTCTTTCAAATCACATTTTGCCAATATGTTAAACAGATAATAATGAAAGTACCAATATACTAAACAGAGACATTCAATATACTAACAAAGTGAATGTGCTCTGGTTGAAGTGGGGAAGGATGTGGATCCCACCAGCTCAGATCCTTTTTCTGCTGTGGCCTGGGAACTCATCTGTGGCCCTCCTAGAGCCCAGGCTGACAATAACGGCTATATCCAAAGGCCATACTGGAGTTTTTGAATAGAGCAGTGTATTGCTGCACAGGATATTTTCCAAGTGTTTCTAGTACTGATATGCAAGGTGGTGACAGGGAGAGAGAGAGTAAGCTGATGAACAACCAGGCACAAGGTCACTGTGGGGGCCCAAGCTTGATTTGCTGAGGGCCTGCTCTGGGTAGTAGAAATAGAGCAAGAGGTGGATGTGAAGGAAGAATTAAGCAAAAGAGAAGTAGTTTGTAATGAATAGTAACGAAAGGGGAAAAACATAAATATTTCTGACAGAATACTTTCTCATTAAAAATACAAGGTGTCAAGAATCAAGCCTTTGGTTTGCTAATTTTTTTTTTAGCTTTAAAAAATATTTTATTTATTTATTTTTAGAGAGAGGGGAAGGCAAGGGGAAAGAGAGGGAGAGAAATATCAATGTGTAGTTGCCTCTCACGTGGCCCCCACTGGGGACCTGGCCCACAACCCAGGCATGTGCCCTGACTGGGAATCAAACCAGTGACCCTTTGGTTTGCAGCCCATGCTCAGTCCACTGAGCCACACCAGCCATGGGTGAATTCTTCTTAGTATATTAATTTTGTTCATTTTCTTATAGAATAAAAAGTTTTTAGTTTAAAACATATTTTTTCAGTTTAAAAAATTGTTTCCTGGCATATTTCATATTGGGGGGGGGTGGCTGATTTAAGAGGCGGGATGCAGAGAACAAGTTGTAATCCGCAAGCACTCGAGCATGCACTAAACGGACAGGATTAATCTAAATCTCAGAATGGTCTGTCTCTACTCTCTGGTATCAGACACATAAGAGATTGATCCAGCGGCATGGGACTGACAGAGGGAAACCCGAATGCATTTAGTTAGCAGCAGGGTTGCGGTCCCACAGATTTAAATGCAAGGAATGCCCTTCTGGTTTTAAGAATCAATAGAACATTCATGCTGATTACATCAAGCTCTTAAATCTCTTTCACCTCTTGATGTCAACCAATCAGATTATGGAATTTCTGAAAAATTTTCAGTCCAAAGTTAGATGGATATGTTGTTATTAGATGGATGAACTTTCTCCCCCGAAACTACAATTTAGATCCAGAATCATAAATCATTTTTAATTGACTAAAGCTGGTCCCCGAAGAAGAGTAATCAAAATATAGTGCTGGCTAATGAATCCGCTGTGAAAGACAATTGTAGCACTTCCGATGGATGACATTATTTCTAAACTGGCACTAAATTGCTTCGATTAATTCCATTTGGATTTATGAATAAACATTCGTTCTCCTTTGGGCTTTCTAACCTCTCTTTGCCTTAGGAAACTTGCCTCAGCTCCATCAATTTACGATATTTTCTTCCAGTGAGTGATATGATTTATACACTAATGACTTTCTAATTTCTATTTTTTTAAAAGCCTATCTCTGGGGACATCCTGTTCTTGGGTGGTTAAAGCAGTTTGTTGGGTAAAATATATGTGAATAACTAACAGTTGGAAACGTTAATGTAAAGAGAAAGTGTGATTTAATGAGCTGCTTTTGAAACAAGTTAGAACATGGACCTTGTTGTGGGGGGTGAGGGAGGGGGTTTCTCCCAACCACTCCTGGCTTCGGGACTGTTCCAGAAGCTGTAGTGAAGTATTCCTTCATACCACTGGAGTGTGAAATCTTTCTAAATCTTCTCAGAATACAAAAAGGGAATACTAATGAACACAAAGTATAATACAATTCCAATTTTACAGCACACTTAACATTGCTGATAGCTTCTTAGAGCACAATTAAGTCAAATTGGAAGGAGATTCTGGTAGGGAAACAGTCCTCCTGGCTGAGAAAGTGGATACTCATTTAAATATTATTTACCCTAGGTTGACAATGTGCAAACCAGCACTGTGGAGTTTATGTGGGGATTGCAAGAAGCTATTCAAACTGTTTTGAGTATTTTGTGATTTCCTCTATAGTATAAAGAAACATCTACTTTGGGACAAGAGAAGAAAAGGGGCAATTATGTTTGCACACTTAAATTTCTCTCAATAGAGGACTAAAAAAGGCAATACTACCCCTCCAAAAATATAACATAGTTTTCAAATAACAGGTTGCTTAAATTAACTTAGGGAGCAGTCTTATAGCAGAATGCATTGACTTTCAAGAGCACATTTCCCTGAGTATTTTACCAACTTGCTCTCTCATCCCGAGCTTTATTAAATAATAATGGCTGCGCACACTTTCTCCCAGGGACCCCTAAGTTATAATTTTAAAATGCTGGTTAAAAAATGAAGGGCAGTATCATTAAGCGTTTGGAAAGAAAAATCAAGAAATCTAACCCTGTAACTTCAAATTACTTATGAAGGTTTTTCTCAACTGTGATGATTCCCCCTGGAAGCTGACAACTTGGCCTTGATACTTGCTGTTGGCTGCTGCCACACCTTTGAGCTCCCAGGGGTCCTTGCTGCTGGTTCCACAAGAACTCCACTTAATTGGGTTTGAGCCCTCCAGAGCTCCTTCCTTCCCTTTCCCTGTGAGCCTCACTAGGCAGCAGCTGACTGGACCGTATTGACTAGGGAAAGTGGTTACAAAGCTGCCTGACCCTTTGCTACCTTTCTTCATCCCACTTCTTTGATTTTTAAAGACGTTCTTTGGATCCTAGAGCTTCTAATATACCAACCATAACACTGAAGTTAAGGACAACAGAAATATCAAATGGGCTTATGTCAATGAAGGAGTTAAAGAAGAAATTTTCCAGGCATTTGGCCTCAAATTAGCACTCTGGAATGTGGGGAATGTTTTAAACATAAAAAAGCTGAGCTGTATATTATAATACATGGCAACTTTTTAAATGTTAGGGTTTCATATCACAGAACATACACACTGGAAATTAAATGACCCATTGTTTTGAAACTTCTGCTGTTCGTATACTTACCTAAGCACTAGTTAGAGCTGACTTAAAGACAGAGGCGGGGACCTCAAAAGACTTGTGTGTGATTTGAGGTTCTGCTTCCATTCCTTGTTATAAAAGCTTGGACGAGCCAAATTCCCAAACATTGGTCTGAGGACTCATGGCTCTTTTTACCATTACCTTTGGATTAGATGGGTGTTTAATTCCTTGGAATGCGGGAGAAAATGAAATAGGAGAGCAAATGGAGTTACAAATTGATTTTCAATCTGCCTTTTGTTGCACAAGTTTTTCTTGGTACATCAGGTAGGTGTCCAAGTATGAGATTTTGACCATGGAAAATTAGACTCTAAGCTCTTTGAGAATATGAGCTGTATCTTATGTCTTTCTTGTAAACCTCACATAATAGTTTAGTTTGCTGAGAGGCAGTAGATAGAGCCTGTGCAGAGCGGCAGAGAGAGCCCTGTGACGGCACAGCTGTGCGGTGGGCAGCCCCGCAAAGCCTCGAAGGCAATGGCTTAGGAAGCACCTCAAAACCCGTTTGGTCCCAGAGTGACTCCCCACACTCTGTCAGTTCCCTCACCCAGAGACTTCCCCTTTCCTCCACTCCAGCGTTGCTTTGGCAGAGTTCCCCAGCTAGAGTCACTCCCTTAGTTACTTCCAGAAGGCCACAGGGAGCTGAGTCTTGGCCAAAGGGGACCTGGAGGGGATCGATCTACCCTTTGTCCCCTCTCCCCTCTTCTACTTCTGTTTCTTTTTCTGTTCTGTCACTTCCTTCTGATAAGTTATGATAGTGATTTTTTTCATTAATTCATGGAACTTTTTTGATACAATTAGGTGATTAAGGAGGGAAAGGAAAAATCCAGAGCAACAGCTCTTGCTTTTTTCTTTTTCTCTTTTCTGCCTCTAGCACATGAGTAGAAACACCTTCCTTCAAGGGACCAGTCTTTCCTGGTTTTGTTAACACCTTCCAAATGATTTATCATAGATTTCCCTATAAAAGAGGCTAGTTAGCTAAGGAACAGTGTGAAAGCAATTTGCTTCTTTTTCTTTTCCATTTTCTGGAAATGGAAGGCTTGATAATAAAAGCAGGAAGTATCATGTGTAGAATTATGCACAGCCTCCCTGATTAGGAAATTTCATCCCCTTCAAAATAAATGTATGTTGTATAAATTGCTAAAAATCTTTGCCTAGGATTTCTCTTGCAGCAGCCTCAGTTACCCTAGGATTACACAGCAGACAAAAAGAAGATCATTTGAGAGAGCTAAGAAGCCCACTGCTGGAGCCAAAACAGATGCAGAATTAGATGTCAAAGTAAAAAGAGAATTTTATAAGATACAAATGAATTGTGCCTTAACACAATAAAGTCCTCCAGGCATCTGTCTATATCATCAGGCAGAAAAAAAAATCTGTAAATAAACCAGAACACTTCTCAGGCCATTTTGAAGGCTCATCTGAAATTGTCATGTTAATTTAATCACACTTTCATTTTTAGGAAGATAATAGAATCTGCCAGAACATTTGAGAAGAGAATATACCTAGTGAGATCAAATTTATTGTCTTATACAAGCTTATCTATCTATCTAATCATCTATTGATTCGATTTCTGCTGTGAAGTTAAAATACATCAAGAATTTAAAGTTGCCCTGTAACTGCATGTAACTGGTATGACGTTTCTCTCATCTGGACTATATTAGGCCGTATTATGTTTTGGATTTTCAGGTACTGTAAAATATTTTCCCCTCCTCTTTTAAAATGCTGGCATTCACTCTGACCACAGGTCTAATGCGTGAACTTCATTATTGCTGCTGTAGTATAAATGAATTTATCAAGAAACATCCAGAGAACAGGACTGAAAATGAAAAGGGTAGAAAGTTACCTGCAGGGGATGCTAGGCTTTAAGGGGGAAAGGAATAAATAAAATGATAATGGGAGTCTTATAATATTTCACTCTTTTAGGTTACTTTTTTTTTGTCAATGGTATTGACACGCTCATAGAAGGGTAAAGAAAGAAATTAAATGATAGATGATCTTACATGCCTCCTCGTACTTTCTGATGTGTGAGGAAGTACATTTAGTGGAACACAGATAACCATAAAGTGATGAATTTTGAGGGAGCTATTTTGAAGCCTTGGTTTTAAGATGGGATGGGGATTGTGTTAAGGAGCAATGTGCTGTCTTTTCTTTCTGTCAGTATTAGAGAGAGTACAGCGGGGCGTATAGGGGGTGGGAACCAATCTTACAAATCTTATGGGTACGAATTACAAAGAGTTCCTTTCTGCAGTTCTGTTTCCAGAGGAAATGTCAGCATAACCATGTCACTAATAATAGGCCCCTGAATCATTTCACAGTATTGCCTTATTCTTTTGTTCTTTTTTTTCTGTTCTTGATATTAGTTTTTTTTTTATTCCCTGTCAAACATTTAACTGTTCATAGACTTTGGCATCATGGTTTAAACACCAAGCTAGGTCTTTGAGCAAATTCATCATTACAACAAATTTGTTGAGATGGAATTGCTAGGGATTTTTGATGTTTATTGGCAATCTACAATCAAGCAGGGTTTTACTGATTTATACAGTCACCAGTAGTGTTTCCCCCCTCAAATACTTGTCAATAATAAATATTCTAGTTCCCTTTCAATATTTGTCAATATGAGAGGTGAAAGATTAGACACATAATTTAATTTTCTTACCTTTTTAAATCAAATACTTTGTTTATTTTTATTTATTCTTATTTTACTAATAAAACACTGAAAGCTACAAATTTTCCCCTGAGCACAGCTTTTGCTATACCTTTTGTTAGATAGCTCCCATTGTTAATATTCTCTAAATAGCTTATACTAATAATTTATTTATTTATTTTAAACATTTTTTTAAATTTATCTTTTAGAGGGGAAGGGAAGGAGAGAGGGAGAGAAATATCAGTGTATGGTTGCCTCTCATGCATCTCTTGCTGGGAACTGGCCTGCAACCCAGGCGTGTGCCCTGACTGGAATTGAACCACGATCCTTTGGTTCACAGGCCCATGCTCAATCCACTGAGCTACACCAGCCAGGGCACTAATAATTTATTTTTTTTAGCTTAAGTTACCAATGAGTAGTTAAAATTTGCTAAATGGTTGTTGTTAGTTGCAGTTAAAAGTTTAAAACTATTTTACAAAATCACATATTTAGGACCTTATTATATGACTCATTGATGTTTTCTTTACAGTATTTTATTTTATGTTTTGGTAGACATTCTAAGAACATTTGGAAAGAAAGTATATTCTCAGTTTGCAGAGGTTAACAGACATCTATCACTACAGCTTTTTATGTTATCCAGAACTTTTATATTTGTAATTATTGTCTAATGTGTCAAAGATAAGCCTACTAACAATTACATTTAAAAAATTATTTGTTGTGTTCCTAATAGCTTTGGCTTTATATACTTTGATATTTGATATTTGGCATATCTATATTTAGTTCTGTAATATCTTCACTATAGAATATAACTTTCATTAACATAGAACTCTCTTTTCTTTATTTAATACCTTGATGTGAATTCAACTCTGATGTGTTTAAAAAGACAAAATTCTACCCTGTGAATTTGAAGATCTAATTAGATTTATTAAGGATTCCTGCTCTAAGAGAGCTCTCAGGGGTTGTACCAAATGGAAGGTTTTTATGTGAAGCAGAGTGGGACATGGGAGTTACTAACAGAAGAAAAGAAAGGATTATTTTTGAGAATGGGACATCTTCTTGGAGTGGAAGGTAAGTGACAAAGGTCTTTATCATGCAGATTGCCTCTCCTTTCCATGGGGGTGGGGAAGAGAAAGGTCCCACTTGAGAGATTGCCTGACTGGTTGTTGACCAGACAATTCCAGACTGGTTGGTTAACATCACATTTATGGGAGAAGTTGAAACTGCAATTAGATCAGGTGTTAAATCCAGGTTTGTTATCATGGGTTTTTAGCATGGGTGATGCCATTTTCAGCCCTGAATTTTAGCTTTTTAATAGACATTAATAGGGCTACTTCCTTCTTTCCTTTTTTAAAAAATATTTTTATGCCATTTTAATTTAGTTTTGTCTTGTAAATACTATGCAATTGTGAGGGGTGTGTGTGTGCGTGTGTGTTTTGGCTTAATCAGAGAGAATAGAGAGAGTGTTTGGCTTTTATGGAGGAGTTTAACTCATTTACTTTCCTCATGATAACTAATAAGTTTGGTTCTACTTCTACCTTCCTATTTTATGTCTGCATGTTGTCCTCTCTTTGTTCTTTGCATCTCTTTGCTGTATTCATTAGATTTCTTTAATTCTTTTTTCTTTCCTGCTTTAGGAGTTACGAACTACATATTTATATAACTAGCGATTACCTTACACATTTAAATAATATTTCAACTTATATGTATCTATCAACATCAAGAATGAAACAGTATCTACTTATTCTTTAATAATAGAATAAGAAAATTTCTTTTTTTCTTTATTTTTATAGAAAACATTATCAGTTTTTCTTAAAAGTTTTTTGATTGTTAGGTCTTAAAACAATTTATATCAGGATGTAATGGAGACAAGCATAAAAGGGTATAATAGGAGGATTGAATTTGTTTGTAAACAATGGTAGAGGTAGGAATAAGAAAATTATATTAGATGCTGGAGCAGAGGAGGTAACTTGGGGGTTAGCTATATAAATAAAATTAAAGAATGTACTGTTGTTTTTTATTGCTGTGACTGGACACACTTTCACCAAATCTGGGTTTTTTGGGGGATGGACATGTGTTGGAGTAACTACCAGGAGGCGCCTCATTGAGCTCAGCTTCTGCAATGGTGGCCTCTGTGGGTTTGCAGATGAGATGTTAAATGCAGGTTGGTTTTGGTGAAACTTGATCCAAGATGAGCAGAAGTGAGAACTCATGTATCTCATGATGCCTAATGAACAACTCAGAACAGCCCACTAGAGTGCAGAAGAAGTTGGATATAGTGTACAGATCAGGTGAACTGGCTCCACAAGAGTTTAGGTTTAATCTTATTGGATAAGAATACATTGCTGGTCTCTAAGAAAGAAATGATCTCTGAACGAACCAGCATCTGATACAATAGTCTACTTCTCTTAGGTCCTGGAAGGATTCTAAGAGCAATTGCATATTTCTCACATTGGTGTTAATGTTAAAAAATATGCACAACTATGGAACTTTTGGTATGCACAGGAAATATTATTTCCATAAAACATTTAATTTAAAATTTAAGTACCAGGATTTTAATTCCATGTAGATATAGTTATAATGAAGTATTCTAGCTACTAATATCAGAGTCATGATTTGGAGCCCTCTGTGTATTATTTAGGTGTGTCTTATACAGCCTGTTCTCTGTAAAACTACAGAAAATTTCTATTCCAATTTTTCTTTTATATGCATTTCTTTAATCAGCTATTAAGATCTATAGTGAAACTATGACTTGTCTGGCCAGTCTTCTATTTACTAAAAAGGTTAAAAAATGATCTAAGAACATGGTTTTGGAAATGACCCAACAATTACTTCATCAGGAGTCAAAGCAAAATGAAGAATCAGGAAATATCAGTTAAATGTGGTACGTATAGGTATGAGGGAGGGGGTGGTTTGAGGCAGGGGTATGTTTTTAAATTGATCTTAGGCAACATAAGTGAAGAAGGGTTTCAGACCACTGCATTTGGTTTGTGAAAACCTGGCATGTTTAGTGTCCATAACAATTAGTAGCAGAAAACCTCTGAGACTATATGCAAAATGTTTCTAATCCACAGTGACTATCATGTAACATAACTGTTACCCAATCAAATGATAATATTTGGAATATTATCAATAGTAGCATGAAGTGTCCTACTTCTCATTATCCAACTATCTAAATGTTACTCTGTTTCCTTGGAATCTTATCTGATTCCTCAAATCAGATTTTTTGTACTTTTAATTTGAGTCCCCACAGTATGTTGTTTGTACACCCATTGTAGCACTTTATAAGGTAAAATTTATATACAATATAATTTACTCTTTTAAGTGTACAGTTTGATTCATTTTGACAGAATGTATACATTCATGTAGCTATTACTATAGTCAAGATACAGAACATTTTCATCCTGTCCCCAAAGTCTCCTCCCACCCCTTTGTAGTCAATCACCTCCATCTGTCACAAGACCTCAGCAACCAATGATCTTCCCCCCACAAAGTTTTTAAAGTATCATAGGAAGGAAGTGTTTTAATTGTGAAACAGGGCATGAATTGACTATGCTTTGCACAGATGCGCTACGATGGAGGGGTTAAGAGAATGAATCTCTCCCTATATTCTGCCTTTTTATAGACTATCTTACAAATAGAATCATATAGTGTATAGTCTTTTATGTCTAGCTTCATTTCCTTAACAAAATGCTTTTAAAAGTCACACATGTCACTACATGTGCCCACAGTTCACTTCCTTTCATTGTTGTATGGTATTCCATTTTATGTGTATACCATAATTTGTTTAGTGTTTTTTGTTTTTGTTAAAAATAAACTCATCATGACTTCCAGTCAAGATGAAGGCAGTGGTAAACATGGTTTGCCTCCTCACATAAACACATCAAAATTACAAACTATAGAATAGTCATCACTCAGAACTGTCAGAAATTCAGATGAATGGAAGTCTGGCAACTTCAGAATTAAAGAAACAACATTCATTCAGACTGGTAGGAGGGGTGGAGGAGTAGAGGCATGGAATGGGCTGGTTTCATACCCACATGTAGTAGATAAACATTTGGAGGGAAATCTTGGGAATGAGGGGTCCTAGCCCCATACCGGCTCCCCCACCCCCCAGCCCAAAGTTCTTGTGCCAGGAAGGTAAGTCCTCATAACATCTGACTGTAAAAAACAGCAAGGATTGAGTTGGTAAAAGAAACTTCTGGAGTTCCAAGTAGTTCTTTTTAAAGGGCCTGAACATGGACTTACTCTGCTCACTCCCTCTGAGCTCCACCACATAAAATAAGGGGAAGCAGCTTGGAAGGTACCAGTGGCACATGGGGAGGAACTGAAGTATCTGAAGTATCATTAGGGCAAGTGCTAAGGGATAGCTTTCTTCCAGACAGAACTGTGGGCAGAGGCCATTATTCTTTCTCTGAGCCCTCCCCCAACACAGCCACAGAGACAAGAGGGGGAGCCATATCTGATACTCCATCAACCTAGATCACACTGTTTGCCCTGCCCTGGCAAGGCTCCACCCCACCAAACTTAGAGGCCTACCCAAATTGTTAACAGCAACTTTTCCAAATGAAAAGTTACTCGCTCATGCTTCAGATTTTCCTAACTCCTCTCAAGCAAGCAACAGTTGGCTTTAGCATGCCCCCAGCCCACATACCTCTTTGTTTGTAGCCCCAGGCCTGGCACTAGCAGCAGCTGGCATTTTTTCACAGCCTGGCCTTTCTCGGGCACCTCCAAGCCTAGCACAAGTAGCAGCCCCCTGAAGATCACTTTTCAGCTTATGCCAAGTGACCCTAGACAGAACACAGTTGTGGCTGACCTTGCCCTGCACCACTCAGGAAACCCCAGAGCATGCGCACCCAGTGGACAGCTATAGACCACATCAGAGCTCTACCACCCAATCACCTCCACAAATGACATGTACAAGGAGTAGACTCAGCAGGCTCCAGAGCCCTGCTGAAGTAAGTCCTGCTCTGTGGAGTGGGCCCACACGCAGCTGATTCTTCATGGAGGGTGGAGGTTCATGGGCAGGGGTCATAGCCAGTCCTTACAGCTGGCTGTCCTGAGTAAATCCCTCCCATTGTCTTTTCAACAGCAATGAAGCTCAACTATAATAGGAGGGTGCATATCGAGTACCCACCTTGGGAAATAGGGGAGGCTGTGCCACTGGACCCTATAAGAATCTGCTACATTAGGCCATGCTCCCAAGATAGGGAGTGATAGCAGCTCTACCTAACACATAGAAACAAACACAGGGAGGCTGCCAAAATGAGGAGACAAAGAAACATGGCCCAAATGAAAGAATAGGTCAAAACTCCAGAAAAAAAACTAAACAAAATGGAAATAAACAATCTATCAGATGCAGAGTATGCTGGTCATAAGGATGCTTAAGGAACTTAGTGAAGACCTCAACGGCATGAAAAAGAGCCAGTTAGAAATGCAAGATTCACTGAATGCAATTTACAAGGAATCAATAGTAGAATGGATAAAGTAGACAATCAAATCCACGATTTGGAATATAAGGAAGCAAAAAACAACCAATCAGAGCAGCAAGAAGAAAAGAATCCCAGAAAATGAAGATAGTGTAAGGAGCCTCTGGGGCAACTTTAGGCATACCAACATTCACATTATAGAGGTGCCAGAAGGAGAAGAGAAAGAGCAAGAAGTTGGAAATCTATCTGAAAAAAATAATGAAAGAAAACTTCTCTAATTTGGTGAAGGAAATAGACTTGCAAGTCTAGGAAGCACAGAGAGTCTCAAACAAGATGGACACAGAGGCCCACTCCAAGATACATCATAATTAAATTGCCAAAGCTTAAAGATAAAAAGAGAATCTTAAAAGCAGCAAGAGAAAAGCAGTTAGTTACCTACAGGGGAGTTCCCATAGACTGTCAGCTGATTTCTCAAAAGAAACTTTGCAGGCTAGAAAGAATTGGCAAGACATATTCAAAGTCATGAAAATCAGGGATCTATAGCTAATATTGCTCTACCCAGCAAAGCTATCATTTAGAATCAAAGGGCAGATAAACAGCTTCCCAGACAAGAAAAAACTAAAACTAAAGGAGTTCATCATCACCAAGCCCTTATTATATGAAATGTTAAAGGAAATTATTTAAGAAAAAGAAGATCAAAACTATGAACAATAAAATGGCAAAAAATACAAAACTATCAACGACTGAATCTAAAAAATAAACTAAGCAAACAAGAAGAACAAAGACAGAATCATGGATACAGAGATCATTTTGATGATTGCCAGATGGGAGAGGTGTTTGGGGGAATGTTTGAACTGGTGAGGGGATGAAGAAGTACAAATAGGTAGTTACAGAACAGCCATGGGGATGTAAAGTACAGTATAGGAAATGGAGTAGCCAAAGAACTTATATGTATGACCTATGGACAAAGGTGTGGGGATTGCCTGAGGGAGTGGGGAGTGCTGGGTGGAAGGGCACTAAGAGGGAAAATTTGGGACAGTTGTAATAGCATAGTCAATAAAATAATAATTAAAAAAATAACCTTATCATCTGTAAATATACATTGAACACTTACTATGATATGCTAGACATGTCAAGGGTGCTGGGGGTAAGAAAGGTCACTTAAGAAATACTTCTGATACTTCTGGAGTTTTTATGTAAACAGATAATGTTAGTATACTATGGCCAAGCTAAGATGAATGTATATTCTAAAAGAGGAGGAGAGTTTAGAATATGTTGGGCTTTTTAAATGAAAAAAATTTAGTCCAGAAAAGAAAGGTGGAGAAAGGCAGAACAAGGAGAGGAAAGGGCATTGCAAAGTAATACAGATAACAGCATAGAAAATTATAAAAACCTTACTAGAGCACTAAGTTTAATGTCTGGCATGGCAAAAGAGGCTAAAGCGATATGCAGTAGCCAGAAAATGGGGGACTTTAAATATCATGAAAGGAGCTTGTTCTTTATTATGCCATTTTAGGGAGTCTTGGATGTGGCTTAGGATGGGAGAGACAGTTGGATTTGCATTTTAGACTGGATTCAATGTGACAAATGGAGTCCAAGGCAACGGCTTTAGGTTGTTTTTGTCCTATTGCCAACCAGTGATAAGGAATCAGCCAGGAGTCTTAAGTGCACAGAAATAAGAATCAATTTGAGAATAATTAGAAAGGAAAAGAAGAATTTGGTGACTGAGAGGTTATAGAGAGTAAGGAAGAGAGAAACAGAGCATGATTCCCATGCTTCTAAGACAGGGTGTTTGGATGGATGTTTGTGAAGCTTTGAGGGAGAGAAGTGAAGATTTTAGTTTTGGACACAGTGGGTTTGACATGCCTATTGTGCATTCAAGAGAAGATTTTTAGTGCGTGTTTGTGTTTATGAATCTTGACTTCATAAGATATGAAATTAAAATATGGCTGGGTTTGGGAATGCTTAGCCTATAAATGAAATATGGAAATGGAAGAAATTAAAGTTCTTGGAGACTAGAGACAAAAATCCTAGTTAAGTCCGTGTTCTTCAAAGTTCATAATACAGAGCCTGGAATGCAGAAGATGCTCTAGAAATGTTTTTTAGGTAGATGAATGAATAGTGCTTATTTCCGAATTAAAGTCTGCCTTACGCTTTGCACACTGGAATTCATGGGAATTAGGCATATGACTAAGGCATGGAATTGCATGACCTATTTAAAAGCAGCCTGATAATATTCCCTATCTATGACAGATAGAGCTTTGTGCAGTGAACAAACAATAACCTTTTCATTATTTCTATTTCTAGGTTGCTGAGGGAGAGAGAGAAGGCCACCTGGAGCCTGGTTGTGGTGATTGCCAAACCACCATGATGTCTACCATTTAGTTCTACTCTGATTAGGCCAGAACTGGGTAATGAATGTTTCATCTTGCATTTTTCCACATAAACAGATGTCCTTACCCACAGACAAATTTAGAAAACTGTGTGGTTATAGAGAAAGGAAGGCTATTTTTCCAGTTAGGAAAAAGGTGGCTGCTTATCATCATTCTTAAAGACATGTTTATTTTTCAAAACCCAGGTAACAAATCCCAGCTCTTCCAAGAAGCTGCCCCAGACCTTGCCGGTTGGAATTAAACTCTATCCACCATTTACTCTCATATTTGTTTGGGAAACTGCATAATACATTGGAAAGAGCATGAATGTCAGTGTTGGGTAGTCCTAGGTCCTCCCTTGGCATTGGTGAGATTCGATGTCTCTGAATCTCACTCTCCTTATCTGTAAATTATCTGCAGTGATGTATGTTGGGGCTTGAAGGGGTTCTGTGAAAAACCTCATTTCCCCCTTTTAAGTGTCAGACTTGACAGAAAGATGTGAAGATAGATGGATGTAAAATGCTAGTCATTCCTCCCTAATTCATCAATCAGTTAAGTCTCTCCTTCTTCTGCAAGGATTGAAGAGAAGCTGCTAGTGTGTCACATGCTTTTCTTTAGAGTAGAAATAAGAGATAAATATTGCCTCATTAGAAGAATACTTACTTTTAAGTTCATCTATACAAAGGTCTAGAAATGGCATGTGAGGGGTGTGGGTATTCAGGAGAGAGGCAGGCAGGACAGAGAATCTGTCTTTCTCTCCTTACTATTCTTTATAGCACTAAGTATAGTACTTCAATATAGTAGGTTATCATCGGATGTTCATTGAATTGAGTCAGAAAAAAATCTTTCCCATTTCATTAATACTAGATACTGAACTTCTCTCCAGAATCATAGTTCTTTTTTCATATGACCTTTAGACAATTGTAGGTTTATACAATTTGCTTTCTTTAAATAAGTTTTAATTTGGAATATAAATACATACAGAAATGTACAAAAATCATTACTATACAACTTGATGAATTATAACATATTGAATACACCTGTGTAATCATCACCCAGATGAAACAATAAAATATTAACAGCATCTTAGAACACTCTATGAAGTCCCCTTCCAGAGATAACCATTAGCTAGTTTCAGTGCTAATCCTTATGTCAATTTTATCTGTTTTGAAGTGTATATAGTCTTATTCTACATATTTTATATATATAAGATGCATCTATATTGTTTGGTAGAGAAATGACATGTTCATTTTTATTTACTGTATCATTTTCTATTGTATGAATGTATTACCATTTATTTACCCATTCTACTGTTGATCAATATTTGGATTGTTTCCAGTATTTTGTTATAGTGAATAAAATTACAATGGATATTCTTGTATATTTTTGCATATTCATATTTGGTACCTATGTAGGAATGAAATTAGTGGTACACAGGGTTAGTATGTGTATATTTAACTTTAGTAGATCACACAAAAACAATTTTTCAAAGTGGTTGTGCCATTTACAATCACACAAGCATTGTTTGAAAAGTCAGTTGCTCTACATCATCTTTAACATGGGGTAATCTCATGGAATATCAGCTACTCTGCTGAGGATATAGCTCATTGTGGTTTCAGTCTGCATTTACCTGATGATTAATAAAATTAAGTAAATATTCAACATGGGTTTCTTTTTCATTTAGCATTTTATCATGTGAAGTTCTTGTTCATGGTTTTCATCTATTTTAATGAGATTATTTAGATTTTTATTACTAATGTGTCATCTACTTTAGAACCCATTTTCTTTATGATTAATGCTTTTTACATACTAATTGAGTAAATTGTTGCTTACATCATGTCATTAAGATACATGCCTATGTAATGTTCTGGAGGCTTCCCCTTCCCCTTTGACATACACATCTACATTCTACCTGGAATTGATTTTTGTGTGTGTATGGTCTGAGATTGGGTCCATGTTAATTTTTACATGAATATCCAATTGATTAGGACTCGTTATTTAAAATTTTTTTTAAATTTCCCATTGTCATTAGGCCCTACTTTGTCATCAATCAAGCATCTATATGAGGCCTGTCCAGAAAAAGCCCAGCCATTGTTAAGATAATGAGAAGGGTTTGCGTGACATCACTGTAACCTGGCAGCCAAGGAAAGTGGACTGGAATGCGCATGTATAAATAATGATGACTTCACTGTACTAGTCAGTGGGAGCAGTAGACTCTATTGAGTGAGCATGTGTATTGTGTGGCTGTCAATTGAGCAAGTAGAGCAATGAAACTGTATCAAATTTTGCGTTAAGCTTGAACATTCCTCCATGAAACCATTCAGATGATTCAGAAGGCTGCAGCTATGGGCAACTGGTGATTGGCAGCTTCATCACAGCAACACACTTGCTCATGCATTGTGTCTCCTGCAGAGTTTTTTTCGTGATACATCAAATCACCCAGGTAACTCAGCCCCCGTACAGTCCAGACTTGACACCTTGTGACTTCTGGCTTTTCCCAAAACTAAAATCACCTTTGAAAAGGAAAAGATTTCAGACTGTTGATGAGATTCAGGAAAATATGATGGTGCTGCTGATGATGATTGGAACTGCATGAGGTCCCAACGTACCTACTTTGAAGGAGACTGAGGCATCATTGTCCTATGTACAATGTTTCTTGTATCATGTATCTTCAGTAAATGTCTCTATTTTGTGTATTACATGGATGGATACCTTCTGGACAGACCACGTATATAAGGGTTTATTTCTGAACTTTCTATTAGAGTCTATTGTTCAACTGGTCTATTCTTTTTTTTTAAGATTTTATTTATTTATTTTTAGAGGGGGGGGAGGGAAGGAGAAAGGGAGGGAGAGAAACATCAATGTGCAAGAGAAACATCCATTGCTTGCCTCTTACACACCCCCAACCAGGGACCTGGCCTACAACCCAGGCATGTGCCCTGACTGGGAATTGAACCAGCGACAATTTGGTTTGTATGCCAGCACTCAGTCCACTGAGCCATACCAGCCAGGGCTGTTGGTTTATTCTTGATAGCGCCATAATGTTTTTAATAGCTGTAGATTTGCAATATCTTAATATCTTGTGGTATAAATCTTCAAGCTTTTCTCCAAGATTGTCTTGGTTATTCTTGGCTCATGGCATTTCCATGAAAAAATTAGAATTATCTTGTTCCTGCAAAAAATGTATTAAAATATTTTTTAAAAACTTTAATTTTAGCATAATTTTATACTTACAGAAAATTTACATAGATAATACAGTGAGTTCTTGTGTCTCCCTTATCCAGTTACTCACATTTTTTCACATCTAATATTACTATGGTACATTTATCAGAAGAAGAAACTGGCATTGATATATTACTATTAACTAAATATCAGTCTTTATTTAAACTTCACCAGTTTTATTCATTAATGCTCCCTTTTTCCCCAGGATTCAAACCACTTTGAATGTCATGTCTCCCTCATGTTTAGTTGTCACTTCTCTCTGGTCTCCTTTGTCCCACGACTGTCTCTCAGCTTTCCTTTATGTTCCTTCATGATTTTGACCATCTTAAGGAGTGCTGCCCAGTTATTCTGTAGAATGTCTCTCATGTGAGGTTTTCCATGGCGTTTCTTGTTATTATTCCGGGATTATGGGTTTTTGGAAAGAATGCAATAAAGTGCCCTTCTCATGACATTGTATCAGGGGTGCATGACATCCACATGAGATCCCTAGTGATGTCACCTGATTAAAGTAGTGTTTACCAGGTCTCCCCATTTTTAAAGTTATGTTTTTCCTTTTCTTACTCTGTTTTTGGAAATGAATCATTAAGTTTGGTCCATACCGATGGTGGTGGTGGTGTTAGATATTAAGCTTCACCTCCTATAGAATGCACCATCTTCACATATTATTTGGAATTCTTCTATAAGAAAGATTTGTCTTATTTATTTATATCAGTATGGATTCATGTACATTGACTTTATATTTGGGTTATAATTTAATACCACTTTCATCTTGGGGAAAATTTTCAGCTTGCTTTCTGCATCCCTTTGACAGGTACCTATACTTTTGCTTTTGGAGCACTTTCTTACTTTTTGGCACTACAAGATGCTTCAGGCCCATTTTGCATATTCCCTGTCTCAGTCCTAGAATCAGTTATTTCTCCCACAAGCCCTGGCTCTTTATACTGGAGAATGATATTTGTAGGTAGGTCTATGTGAATCACCAATCCTGGGAAGGTGTGATTTGTGCGAATGGTACAGCCATACGGTAGGTCTGTGTTTGTAGGAACCACCACGTTTTCCAACGTGACAGTACCGTTTTGCATTTCTACCAGCATTGAATGAGACTTCCTGTTGATCTGTGTTTTTACCAGCATTTATTGTTATTTTTTAAATTTAAGCCATTCTAATACGTTGTAGTGTTAATTTACATTCACCTAATGACTTATAATGCTTTTATACATTTTTTTCATTTTCATGTTTTCATTTGATAATTATACATCTTCTTCGGTAATATGTCTGTTTAGATCTTTGCCCATTTTAAAATTGGGTTGTTTCTTCTCTTTTTTTTCTGAGTTTTAAGTGTCTTTTATATATTCTGAATAAAAGAAGCCTTTTATTAGACATGTGATTTAAACATATTTTGTCTGTGGCTTGTTTGTTCATTTTCTTAACAGTGCCTTTCACAGAGCAAAGTTTTAATGTTAATGAAGTCCAACTTCTCAGTTTTTTTGTCTGTAGATCATGCTTTTGATGCTTTATTTAAAATTGCATCACTGAAACCACGTCATGCAGCTTTTCTTCTGTTTGTTTTCTAGAAAATTTAAGCTTATGTTTTACATTTATTTCTATGATTCATTTTGAATTAATTTTTGTATATGTTACAATTTTTTTTATATAGACACCCAAGTGCTCGAGCACCATTTGTTGAAAAGATTATCTTTTCTCATTTTTTTTACATCAGTCCTTTTATTGAATATCAATTGTGTTGCTCTCTATTCTGTTTTTGTTTGTTTCTTTTGGGCTTGGAGATTTTGAATCTCCAAGTACATATGAGAAATCCATAGATCACTTTTTGACAGAACGGATATAATATTGAGCTCCCAATCTATGAAGATGGTTTACTTTACATTTACTGTATTTTGCTGAGTATAATGCACACCCATGTTTTGTGTGCATTATACAGGGGGTTATTATACCCCCACAGATGTAATCATTATATCCATGTATAATGCACATCTTTATTTTTCCATCAAATATTTGGGCAAGAAAAGTGTGCATTATACATGGCAACATATGGCATTTATTTTTTCTTTAATTTACTTCAATAATGTTTGGTGTAGTGGTCATGTACATCTTTTGTTAGATTTATTCTTGAGTGTTTCATGATGTTTTTATGCTCCAGTAAATGATAGTTTTTTAAATTTTATTTTCTAATAGTTTGTTACTTGTATATAAACGTGCACTTGATTTTTTTAAATGTTGGTTTTGTATCCAGTAACCTTGCCAAATGAATTTCTCATATTTTATCTCTCATAGTTTAATTCTCATAGTCTATCTGTAGATTAAAAAGAAACTTTAATTACATAGATTTTTCTTGTGAATAGTGACATTTATTTCTTTCATTCTAAATTTTATTCTTAAAAAATTTTATCGCACTGGTTAGAATCCCCACACAATTCTGAACAGAAGTGCTAGCACACATCACTGTCTCTGCGGGAAGTCTTTCAATATCGAAATACTAATACAATGCTTCCTGTGGGTTTGAAAAAATAAACTTTCACGGGTTAAGTATTCCCATGTATTTCCAGTTTGCGAAGAGTTTTTAATCACGAGTACATCTTGAATTTTGCCATTGCTTTTTTGGCATTTATTGAGGTAATCATATAATCACTATCTTTTATTTTATTAATGTGATGAAGTATACTGATTGCTTTTTGAATGTTAAACTAACCTTGGATTCTTGGGATCACCTCCCCTAACCCTTGGTCACATCGTATAATCCTTTTAATCTATTACTGGGTTGATATGGAATTTAGCTAGGGATTTTTGTATAGATGTTCACAGGGATACTGGTTTGTATTTTTCTTTTCTTGAATATTTTTGTGTAGTTTTGATATAAAGGCAGTGCTAACATCATACAATGAGTTGGGGATAATGTATTTTTTTTGTTGTTATCCAAAAGAATTGAATAAGATGGATACTATTGCATCTTTAATTTTTTGAGAGAATTTGCCACTGAAGTCATCTGGATGAATTCTGCCACTGGTAGGTGCAATGTTCTATATGTTAACTAAATTGTTTGTTATTTATATCATTCAACCTAGGTACTTAATATGATTTTTATCTGTTTGTTCTATTAGTTATGAACAATAGTGTGTTAAGTTCTACCACTGTGGTTTTGGATTTATCAATTTATCCTTTAATTTTGTTATTTGCTTTATGTCTTTTAAAGGTAGGTTATTAGGTGCATAAACCAGAAATTATATCTTCCTGGTACATTGAATTATTTATCATTATTATTTGTCCATTTTATCTTTCATAATGCTTCCTACTCTAAAATCTACTTTGTTTGATATTAATATAGCTAGAACAACTTACTTTCATTACTATTTAATATATATTGATATAAACATGTATTGCTATACATATTGATATATACATATATACATATATTGCTTTCAACATCTCTGTGTTCTAATATTTAAGGTTTGTCACATCAAGCAGCATCAAATTTATTTTTTTTTAAATTCACTGTTTCACCCATGTGTAAGTGGAGTATTTACTTTATTTTCAACAACAAGTTATAATAGATATAGTTGTATTTACCTTCATGATTTTTCTATAATATTTGTTCCAAGTCTTCTATACTCCTTTGTTTTTAGTCCTGTCTAATCTTATTTTAAATTAATTTGTAATATTGGTTTTCTTCTCTCTTGCCTCTGTGTATGTATAAATATATATATATAATATTTTGTTTAGTAGTTACTCCAAGATTTCAATGTACAGTTTTTCTTATTATCTAACATAAATTAGTACTTCTAGTATTTCCCAGACAGTGAAAGGGCCTCAGAACCCTTTAACCCCATTTTATTCCCTCCCACTGTTTGTTACTGAAGCAAATACTTTGAAATAAAAACTTGGTCTGTGTCTGTTTCTGCTGCTAACCCACAGACACTGTTGTTATTTCATAGTCAATATTAATTTTGATGCACCTGTACTTCTGCCCTTTATGTTGCTCTTTATTCTTCCCTGTACTGTCATACTACCATCTTATTCCTTCCTCCTGACTATTTGCTTTAATATTTCCTTTAATGTAGATCTATTTTATTGGCCTGAAAATGGCTTTATTTTGACTTTGATTTTGAGGAATATTTTTGTTGGGAATAAAGTCTAGGTTGGCATTTAGGAGTTAGTTATTTTCTTTTAGCACTTAGAGTTTTCATTTTGTCATCTGGATTCCATTGTTTCTGCTCAGCAGTCAGCCCTTAGTTATGTGATTCTCTTTAAAGAAAATATCCTCCCCACCATTGCTTCATATTCTCTTTGTCTTTGTTTTTACAACAGTTTTACTGTCAGTCTTAGGTATAGTTTTCTTTGAATTTACCCTGATTAAGATTTGTAGCACTTTTCAATTTTGTAGCTTGATGTCTGCCTTCAGTGTTGCGAAATGGAAGGCCCTTATTCCCTCAAAATTACTTTTGAACTATTCTCTCTTTCTTCCCCTCTTTGGACTCCAAACATTATTTTGGAATACCATATATGTCTTTTACATCCCCCCCTCCTGTATATTCCAACCTTTTTCTCTTGTGCTTCACTCTGAATTTTTTCTTTTGACCTTTAGTTTCAATAATCATCTCATTGTGTCTATTCCTGCTGTTAACCCATCTATTACAGTTTTAATTTTAGCTAATGCATTTCTCAGTTCTAGACTTTTCATTTGATTCTTTTTTTTAGAGAAAATTCTTCATCTCTTCAACTATTTTTTCAATGTATTCATAAAAGATATTCCAAAGTACATGTCCAATAATTTAATGACTGTTCCTTATGTGGTCTATTTCTGTTTTTTTTTTTGTTTGTTTGTTTTTGTTTTTGTTTTTTTTTGTTTGGCCATACAGTCTTGTTTTCTGATCTGCCTAGTAACATTTGATTTACTGTAGGACATCAGATATGAGCAATTGTAGAGATAAACTGAACCTTTGGATGTTGCTGTCTGCATCCCTAGAGAATTTTGTTTTGTATCTGTGAGGCAGCTAGGGTATGGGTCATCACTTTAACCCAATCAGGGATTGAGTTGATTAAAATCTGGGATTCAGTCTTTGTGAGCACCATTTTAATTTTGGTTTCTTTCTGTTCCTAAGATGGAGGCCTTTTGTGATCTAAAATGAAGGCCTGGGTAGTTTGATGGGAATTTTCCTTTTCAAACTTCAACTTTTGTCCCTTAGTCTTACAAAAGTGTAAGAAGTTTGGCCCAGCTTTTTTAGCCTCTTAAGCTGATACTTTTCGGTCAGTTTTTTGATGTTTCAGCAGCCACCGGGGAACCCAAAAATGATTTAAGGGAAAAAGCAGTAACACATGTTGGTGCTGACCCTCTAAGTTTCCTTTTTTTTTTTTTTTGAAATCTTGGCCCCTTACTCTTTATGGCTTTGGATACTCTAATGCCTTCAAAGAAATAACATATGTATGTGTACATACACACAATTCAACGATATTTTTTGTTTTCATCCTGGTCTGTAACATATTTGTTGCAGAAAGTTATTATTAACCTATATAGTTGTTCTATATGATGTATATTTGCACATTGGGTACAATAGTATTGAAGATTATTGTGAGAATCAGATTAGATCATATGTGGGAAAGCTGGAGCAAACTGGAAAGCTCTGTGCAAACAAAGTGTTATTATCCTAATACATGATGTCTGAACTCTGCAGCAATATGGCAGAGAAGTGCCATATTGATAATTTGATAATTTCTTATTTGTCATTTTAAAAAACATAGACCCTCTTAAAGGGCCTGGGTCAATCTAGTGAATATGCAAATGTAGAAGTTGGAGTGGTATCAAAATAGGGGGCCTTATGCCTGCTGGGGGAACACTGAGAGATGTATTTCCCCAAAGCCACCCAAAGGTAGAAACCATCATTCAAGAGGAACTGAAACAGTCCTGGATGTCAAATCCCAGCAGGGAGCAGAATGAGCAATAGGCCACTGGTGTGTGTAATAAGGCCAGAGGCTAGGTGGTCAAAGACAGGAGGGAAGGAAGTGGGCAAGTGGATTGTGCATCGATGATGAGTAGTGTGAGATACAGGAGCTTATCTGGTACATTTCATGGGGCATGGCTGTGAGAATAAAAGGAACTCTATGGGCTATAATTCATAACACGATAATTTTTTGTGGGTTTTTAATTTTGCATCTCCTCAAGGCATCTACTAGAATCATTTCTTTTCTGTTATTTTCTTATAGCCAAGTCAGAGACTGGAATGCATGACAGCGATTATATATTCTATCAGAAATTCATTGAAGATTACTATGTATATGAACTCAGGTTGACCATCCTTTAACTCTCCGGACACTGGTGGTGTGCTGCTGTAGGAACCATGTGAGTACGCAAGGTAGTTGTGTGAAAATGAACAGAAGGACAATATGCCAGTGTTGAAATGGCTTATGAGTCAGAGTTTAATTTAAAAATGTGAGCAGAGTGTACTTTCTGCTTAATATTGAAAATTATGTCATTTTCATCACTGTAGTTACTACTATTATTGTTGTTTTGAATCCATAGCATCTGCTGGTTGAGGTCGGAAGCGATTCCACCAGATGTCTGAGATGGGTGCTAATGATGTGGTTCTTTCTCTCAGGCTTGTCCAGAGTCTCAGGGAGCAATGGCCCCAGATTGCAACCCACCCTTGTCATCTCCTCTCCAGTCTTGCTCAGGGATTTTGCTGTTAGCAACACTCCACTTATCAGTTTCTTCCTTTCTACACTGTTTCCTACTAGCCCTAATTCATCTGTGATTTCAGTTCTTCAGTATATTAGAAACGTTCAATGGAAATGAATGGGAATTAGCATTTATTTCATACCAAGCACTGTATCTTGATATTTAGAGTCTCATAAAGTGAGAAAACATTGCCAAATAATTGTTACCTATTTTTTAAAGCCTACCTTTTAACAGCTGCAATAAGCATTGTGTATCAGCCTAGATTGAGTTAATATATATTCTTATATAAAGGATCAGAGGAAAGGTTAAAATTAATTATTCAGATTTACAATATAAAGGCTGTTCCAGTGATGAATAAAAGGATTGTCAACAGTAATATAAAAAGACAGAAATAGTAATTTAGATTGAGTATGGGAGGTGAGTCCTATTGTAAGTGCATTATTTGTCATAAAGGGGAGAAAAAGGATATAGTCCTATAAGTCAGGAAACAGGGATTAAAACATTTTATGCGATGCAGTAATGGGAACTCCCAAGAAGAACTAAAACTAGAAACCACTGAGTGGTTATGTTAGGGAAGGGTGACTGGGAGTGCTTAGGTGACAGAGAATTCTTTTAATTAATACCAGTCTAACTCTGAAGTTTTACTTACCATGTAAAAATCTTTCTTTTCTAATGAAAAATAGTTTTAAAAATAAGTGTATATATTAGACAAATGCACATAATAAAATAGAGTAATATTGATACCAAATTAATATTCCATAAATCTCAAAAACTAAAGACATGAAAGAGTGCATTCATAATTTCTTTGGTTAAAGAGGAAAATCAAAACCAGCTTTAGAGCTTTCTCTAGAAATGACAACTGTATCACTGCATAGAAAAACTGCACTATGTAGTTATTGGTTATGCTGGGTTGTAAATATCTATTTGCCTATTAATGAGATTTTGTTTGTTTTCAGTTTTTGGTTATTACAAATGTCTTATTTATTTACCAATGTAGGTATCATTCACAGTTTCCCTTATTTTTTTTTTGAAGATCCATATTTCTGTCCAGTATGATTTTCATTTTGCCTCAAGGACTATCTTTAACATTTAAAAAAAATTCTTACTCAAGGAAATTTTTTATCATTGCTTTTTAGAGAGATAGGAAAGGGAAAAGGGAGGCAGAGAAGGAAATGTCATTGCAAGAGAGAAGCATAAATCTGTTCCTGCCTTTACAGGTCTGGACCAGGGATCTCACGGGCCCCCGCTTGGACTGGGGATTGAACCTAATCTGCCGTGAACCTGCAACCTTTCAGTTACAGGACGATGCTCCAACCAATGGAGCCACGCTGGACTTGGGCTACTTTTCTCATGGTCAAGATCTGTGAGTCATCAGACCCATTTTTTCCAGCTTTTGTGTAGCAGAAAGTTGTCATTTAAACTTCATTTTTGAAAACTACTTTCATGAGCTGTATACAATGCTAGGTTGACAGTTACTTGTTTAAATACTTTGAAAATGTTTTCCCTATTTTCTCATTTGTATTGTTTCCAGTGAGAAATCCTCTGGAATCCTAATCTAGGTCCTTCTGTACATATGTGTCTTTTATTCTAGTTATCACTGGCTTTGGACAATTTGATTATGATGTACCTTGGTCTGTAGTTTTCTTTATAAATACTTTTGTATTGCCATAAAGATTCTTGGCTATTATTTTTTCAATATTTTTTGTGCCTCTCACCATACTGGTCTTTGGGGAATCTTATTATGTGTATATTTGGCTGCATTAAAATTTTTCAACGTATTTGATGCTATTCCTTTTTTTATTCCTTTTGGTTGTATTTTGGGTAGTTCCTGTTACTATATGTTCATGTTCACTTATCTTTTCTTTTGCAAAGTCTAGCCTGCAATTCATCCCATTCAGTGCATCAGGCATATCAGACATGGTAGTTTTCATCTTT
Source organism: Anoura caudifer (assembly GCA_004027475.1). Taxonomy (NCBI): domain Eukaryota; kingdom Metazoa; phylum Chordata; class Mammalia; order Chiroptera; family Phyllostomidae; genus Anoura; species Anoura caudifer. Next base: position 3,485 of record PVKU01002519.1, on the reverse strand, counting down.
GAAGTTTTATTTGTGTTTTGTATCTTCTGTTTTGGCTAACATGAAGTAATTATAATAGTTGTTATTACTCTTGTCTGCAAACCACATCTGTGTCAGTTATTGTTGATATTAATCACTTGATTTGTCTCTTCATCCTGGGTCACATTTTCCGGCTTCTTTCCATGTCTGGTAACTTTTTATGGGATGCCCGATATTATGAAACTTGCATTGTTGGATGCTAGGTATTCTTGTATTCCTATTTGGGTATTTAAAAGATCTCTTCTACATGTTCAGTTAACTTTTTGAGCATAGTAACTTTAAAAATGTAACTCATTCTACCATTTGCATCAGTTCTCAGTAGGGTTTTTGATTGATTGACATCCCCTCCCCCCCAATACAGGTCATATTTTCCTGCTTCCTTGGATGCCTGATTTTCTTTGGATGCCCAACATCATAAATTTCACATTTTGGAAAACTAGATAGTTTTGTACTTCTAAAATGGTCTTGAGCTTCTGGGGTGTACTTAAATTACTTGTGATCAGTTAGTCCTTTTGGGTCCTATTTTAAAATTTGTAAGGTGGGACCAGATCAGTGTTTAATCTAGGGGTAATTATTCCTCAGTACTGATTTACATCCCTTCTGAGTGCTTTACTTGATGCCTTGTGAAAATAAGGTTTTTCAGTCTGTCTAGTGGGAACAGGCACTATTTTTTGCCTTGTGTGGGTGCTGGGTGATGCTCCCTTGAATTTTGTGGGTAGTTCTTTCCCTGCCCCCCAGTAGTTTTTTCAGACATTTGCCATGATTAGCATGATGCCCACTCAAGGTGACCTCTGATGTTCCAATCTGTGCAACTCTCTCCTCTCCAGGACTCTATTCCCTTAGGTCTCTGAGGACTATCTACTTTGTCTCTGCGACTCAGGTAGTCCACCAGCCTCTGCCTAGTGTTCCTCATTGTTTTCTAGCACTTCCTGGAAACTCCCTCAAGGAAGTAAATAGCGGCAATACCAGTGCTTACCTCCTTTGTTTTCCATCTCAGCCCCCATATCATAATTTTTTTCTTTTTGGTTGTTTTAAATAAGGGGGTAAGTCAGTCCTTTTTACTCCCTTTTGGTCAGAAGTGGAAGTTAATAAATGCATTTTAAAATGTTAACTTCAGAAAGTATATTAAGAAGGATATACTTAAATAATGAACTAGCAAAAGAGTTAAAAAATCATACAACGAGAGGTTAAATAATTCTAGATTGAGTTAACTGCTGGATGTCTACTTTTGTGAAATCATAGACTTCATACAATTTCAAGTTTCTAAAAATGATCTGCACTCCTTAAAACTATGACAGTGGAATACAGAGCAATATATGAACTTGTTATTTAAATACAAAAGTATAAAAATTCTTACCACAACTTACTTAAGGATCAAAATATCTGAACTGAAAAAAAAAAACCTGGTTATGCTCCAGGCATCTTATTTAAAAAAATCAATCTCTTTTATAATTCTCTCTAACTCATTGCTTTAGATTTTTAATATCTGCTGATAACAACAGAAAACCAATACATTTATTAATTTGATATTACTTTAGAATATTTCAAGAGATATTAAAATAGATGTAAAATATGAAATGATAAGTTGAGGCACACCCTATTGCTTATGTATATAGATAGCAAACCCAGTTCCGATCTTTAGTAATGGGTATTTCAATTTAGTTGCAAAATTTACAACTTTTTTTCATGTATTCTGTATGAAATTTATGGATGAGCTTGTGAAATACATCAATTAAAGTGATAAATTTTACACCAATAATTATACAGAAATTTTAGTTTAAATACAGTTTGATTTTAAATACTTCTGAGTTAATACATGCAAAGTGCTTAGAACAGGGTATGGAATGTAATGAGTTCAATATGGGTTAAAAATTAAATGATTTCTTTCTATGCAGAAAATTTTTTGAGATGGGTATGATTGAGGATAACTGAAGTAACGATGCTGATTCTGTAAGTGACTAGGTCCTTGCACTGACAACCCTTGCATTCATTTACCACCAGTGATTGACTTAAGATGAGATCAAGGTGAGCCGCAGGCCAACGTGGAGGCTCTTTAAGCCCTCTCACACTTTGTTGATAGTTTTTCACTACCTTCCTGATCCTGTGGTAGAGCTTTCACTCACACTGACACTGGGTGAGGAGGAATGAAAAGATAGGGAGCTGCGAGCAAAGAGGAGGATAGGAAAGGGGCTGGCATAGGGCACAAGACTGGAGAATACACATGGACGACAGGAAGAATATTTCTACAAAGGAGGCAAGGGAGCAGTATAGAATCAAAAATCATCTCCTGCATATTAACTTTGCCAGAGGCTTCTCAGTGTAAATGCTTTCCCTGGAAATAAATTTAGGAGACAGAGAACCCATAGTATTGTAAAGCTGGAATGAATGTTGCAATCTGTTAGATAAAAGCAATTTAACAGGTGAGAGTAGAGTTTGCCAAAAATCATCAGGGGAAAATCAGCACAAAAATCTAGCTGTACTTGTTGAACTCATGCTATAGGAAAGTTGCTTTGCTCTATTTTTGTTATAGGTAATGAATAGTATTTCTTTAAGTAAATCTTGTTTGTTATTGGAAAAGCAGATCATGTACGATTGGCAATGCAGTCATTATTGATGTGAATAATAGTCTATTTCTTTTTAGATGTAGAATATCAGTGTTTTCCAAAAATAGAAATCTACTCAATAGCACTGTCAAAAGGTGATCATTGAAAATGCAAACCTTTATTTGATTTTTGGACATCTGAAGGGCTACAGATCCTGCTTTATACTGAACTTAATCTCTCTGCTACATTCATCCATTGTAGTTCAGTTCTTTGAAGTGAAACAGAATAAGCCTTATCCATTTTAGGTATTTGAAGATAGGTATACAATCCCAGTTCTCCTTTAAGTGTTCATCATATGACATGACCCTTTTCCCTTTACAGTCCTGATGATTTTTCTTGACGCAAGATAGCCAAGGTGTATCTTGAGCATAGAAATAAAAAAGAAATATAAAAATGTGCTCTCTACCATTAAAGGACTTATGAAATACTAATTCCCTCCGCCCATAATGCCTGTCATGTATCTTTATGCCCAACAGGTATGACAAGTTAACAGCTACAAAAGAGGAATTCTAACAAATAAATCAGTTTTAGGAGCCTGGTGAGTTCTAGGAGACAGTGAAAGTTTGGTCACAGGATGTGTTGTCCATATATAAATTCATCTATTAGAGAGAAGGGATGTCCTTTAGTGAATACATTCAAAAATTGTTTTATTCATCCATTCAGTCTTTTTTTAAATTTATTTTAATTGTTGTTCTTGTACAGTTTTCTGTCTTTTGCTCCCATTCCAGCCCACTGCCCCAGCCCTCCCCACCCCCCTCCCATTTCCACCCCCGCTAGTTTTTGTCCATGTGACCTTTATACTTGTTGCTCCAAACCCTTCCCCTTTCCCCCTGAAATTCCCTCCCCTCTCCCCTCTGGTGACTA